>BQNB010056697.1:2617-38557 GCA_026074375.1 Tanacetum coccineum
AAGGACGCATCAAGATTGCTAACTAGGTTAAACAATATGAAAATTATCAACGAAAAATTCATCTTAATTAGTTGACGGATGGATTTCAAAAAGACAAGACTCTTCACAAACAAGAATGCTTTAAAGAATTTTGAAAACCAAAGAAAATAAATATGTATGCGATTGACCAGATACTATCGTAATACATGCAAAGTATTTATAAAGAAACAAAACTAATAAAATATAAGAATCCTAGTTCACCTGAAAAACTAATTGAAACTAGCCAATGAATATCTAATCTAATACTTATATATAGCTTAAATAACTATTTTAATCCATCGTAAAAAAACGAACTTGATGTAAATGTAACCCAAATAGGAGGAGATAAGTCTCATAACCCCTAGCGTCTCATGCACGTTACAAATTATCTTTGGGATATAAATAAAAAGGGTCCGGCAATATTAATACCCCGTACAACCAATATCCTCTTTAGTACCCGTTGTGTTAATTGGATAAGACGGTTTTTTGTTTCGTATTTTTTACATTTTACAGTTTTTGACTTATAAAACTATATAGTTTCTGTTCGGCATTTTTTCTGATAGTTTTACACACTTTATTAATAGGAGAAGACAGCTTCTTGCTCCGTATTTTTCTTTTGACTACTTTTAACTTATCAAACTTTATATTTTATATTCCGTTCTTTTTATTTCACAGTTTTATAATACAAACAAAATTATAAACATATAATAAAGAGTAAACTGCAAAAATCATCCCTGTGGTTTGTACTTTTTGGCACTAATCATCCCTAACCGATACTATTAGCAATAATCATCCCTGAGCGCTGAAATATTATGCAAAAATCATCCCTCACCACGAATTTTGGAGGGTAATTATGTCATTTAAAACACACAGGGATGATTTTTTGCCAAAATATGTTTAAACCAAGGGATGATTTTTGTAGTTTTACAAAAAATAACTAATATTCACAATTATAATTATTTTTTACTTTTTTTAATTAAATCATCACTTCATTATAATAATAGAATTTACAACAAATTAGAGGGGAGCGGAGATACTATCTGAGCCTTCACTCTTTTGCGTCAAAAGCGATATTATTATTATTATTATTATTATTATTATTATTATTATATTTATTATATTTATCTAATTCTATTATATTTAATTGTAATTTACTTATTTTATTATTATTATTATTATCATTATTTATTTATTATAAATCACTTTATTACAAATTTAAGGGATTTATAAAAAATTATTGAGAAAAATGTTAAGTCGTCGGATGTCACTAGTGTGGGTAGCCTTAGGTTTAACCTTATTCCCAGTCATCACGCTCTACTCCGACAAGGTCTTGGTATCTTAGAAAACTTATTTTTTTTCTAAAGATACCAATAACCTAACCAGAAGAATCTTACTACAAGCATTTTGCATGACTAATGAAAGATTATTTAAAGAGTTAATTGCATAAATGGTCCATTGGTCGTCCAGGTGATTTAACGAAAATGGTCCCTCAAACTTTTTTGTAACGAAAATGGTCCCCATGGTTGTGAAACATAACGGGTTTGGTCCTGTGGTAAGAGGATTCATAACGGTTTTGGTCCCTATGACCCATAATGAATTTGGTCCCTAAAGGGACCAAACCCATTATGTTTCACAACCATGGAGACCATTTTCGTTACAAAAAAGTTTGAGGGACCATTTTCGTTAAATCCGGACAACCACCGAGACCATTTATGCAATTAACTCTTATTTAAAATTAAAAAAAATTTAATTTAGTTAAAAAAAAAATTAAAAAGTCAATTCTGTAACTTTTTTTTAGTTAGAAAATGTTAAGGGACTAACGGTGAAAGTACATGCAGCCAACACAGACCAAACTGTAAATTTTTAAGTGTTAACCGGTCAAACAATTCATATTTTGATCAATATTACGTACATTGGTAGGTATATGAAAGTATGTTGCGTATATCCGGAATAAAAAAGTAGGTTGCGGTAAATTCAACCTTCACCCTAATAAGTATGATACTTAAATTGTGTTAAAAATATTATACTCTGTTAGAATGGGAAACAAGGAAAAGTACGGGATTATTAGGGTCATTTTTCTCTTTATTTTATTGGGTTAATTGCTGAAATGTATCATACTTGTCCTTTTTTTTATTGAGTGTAATGAATTTTGTTTTCTCATTGTGTCACAAAACTTTCAAATTTCAATCATTATGTGTATTTTGTGACAATTTTACCTTTACTTTTTAAAATTTTGAAGGGTAAAATGATCATTTTACATGATAGAATAGTCACAACATACACACAATGATCGAAATTTGAAAATTTAATTACACAATAAGAAAAAAGTTCAGTACACAAATAACAAAAAATGATAAATATGATACATTTTTAAGCAATTAATCTTATTTTATTATAACTGGGTATTATAATTCCTATGGTTATTACGACGGGGCTCCCGCTCCCACTAGTGGTGTCAATGCCAGGAGCATCCACACGGTTTCTCTTCCTCGGCTGGTTGTTACTATTTTGGGCTCATTAGGTTTCTTGTGCTTTGCCTAGGATCTTCATTTATGCATATTTTGTTTTATAGATAACAAAAGATTAAACTGTGTTCCTTTAGTTAACATGATCAGATGTTTAGTTTGATTTTATGATATTTATGTTTTTAAGGATTTTTAATGTCTAATGCATTTTTTTATAATTAATATAAAGAAGCGTTGAGGCAATGAACTGCATGATAATATTACTTGGTGGTGTTTTATACAATATATCAATCCCAAAACTGAATGTTGGTTGATTTGGAATTAATTCCCGGTTCTTGGCATTTGTTTGATTTATAAGATAGAATTTGACATGGAATGCGTGTTGTCTTGCAATTCAAATAGGATTATGGTTCTTTCTTTTCATCACGTGTGCCACAATTTGAAATTACTAGTTCACTTAGTAATCATCATACTTATCTATAATGTTTTGGTAAAGCTAATATATATGGCTTGGTTTCGTTGATATAAACTTACCATTACTTAATGATTTTAAACCTGGGCCGATCCGGCCTTTGACAAGTTGAACCGAGAACCGCTTGAGCGACCAGGGAGGATGTGAATGGGTGTATGGTTGTTTACGAACTAGATTAAACAAGTGGTTTCTCACTAAGCCAGATCAATTTGGTTTTATAAACCCGACCTAGTGGCTCATGTTTATATTGGTTTTAAAATATCGAATATTTTTTGTTACTTTAAATCACTTTCTAGACAAATTAGAATTCTTATGTATTTTATTAGTTTTGTTTTGTTATGCTATAACCCGTGATTCGTGCGGGAGGTAATCAATAAGTTTCACACAAATAGAAATGACATAATTATGTTAAAATATGATCATCAAAAGTAGCGGATCTAGGTCTCTTTTGCGCTTTGGAAGCAGCTTGGGTGTATTACGGGAAAAAATCGCGTAACTTTTTTCACTTCGGCTCGGTTTTCAAATTTCTTCTTATATTCATTAGCATGAAATCTACTCAGCTCTTAAATTTTCGCATTTATAAAACTAAATATAACATTTACGATCCCACTCTTCACTCAAAACTAGTAGCATAAGAGGAAATTTCCTAGTAGCATTACGGTTAATATTGGGTGTAGCCCGTGCTACACCCACCACAATTAAGATCCACTCTTACAATCGAAAGAATAAATAAGACAAATAAGGGATTGGTCAATGTTAAGAAGTGATGAATAAAGGGTAAACACCATAAATACTCTATGTACTAACTAAAATAACCCATTATGCTTCCGGTACTATTTTTTGACTCATTCTGGTTATTGAAGTACTGCAAATGACTCATTATGCTTCATATTCCTCATTAAAAGACTTAAATACCCTTGTGTCTTCTTTAACATTCACCACAACCGCCTCCACCCACCAGCACCACTTCTAGCCACCACCACCATCTTCGCTTTCTCCTATTTTTTCACCATAGAATCCGAATAACCCGACATCATCCCCCTGATAACAATCTCTCTCCAACCTCCATAATCAAGCTGGACATAAATAATTTTCTTACCTGATATGTTTTATACTTTTAAAAGTATTTGGAAGTGATAATGATTCCTCAATATTTTCCTGAACGAATGAAATAATTTAAAATAGGTTGGATACAACTAGTTTACAAACGAATGAAAGAATTTAAAATAGTTTCAAAATCAAACAAACGGAAGAAATACATTTTCAACTGCCTTAATACCTCCGAGTATTCAAGGGGAGGAGGTGGAAGGGAAGTAGGAAATGGGGTTTGAATGGGGAAGAGGTGGGAGCGGAGGTTGCGGTAGGTGGTGGCGGTGTGATAGAGATGGGGTTTGAATGGTGGTGAGTGGAACTTGGATCTGTGACAAAAATAGATTTTGAAACTTGAAATTATAATGTGCATAAGAAGATTGATTTGAATGATAATATGATTTAGGAATTAAATGAAAGTGACTGTCACTATGTTTGGCTTGTTAGATGGTGTTTGATGAGTTTTTAATCGGAATTAATGGTGGTTGATAGAGTTTATCAGATGTGAAAGATGAAGATGGAGTAAATGACCAAATTGCCCTTAATAATTAAGTGGAATGAGTCATTTCTAGTACTTCAATAATCAAAATGAGTCAAAAAATAGTACCGGAAGCATAATGGGTTATTTTAGTTAGTACATAAAGTATTTATGGTGTTTACCAATGAATAAACTACTTTTAGATATATACACGATATCTTATAGGATTCTATATATTACTCTTATATACAATAGCTAAGCAAACGACATCGTTTTGAGGTTCCAAAAACGACGTTGTTATAAAAATCGTAGAGGGGGTGAATACGTTTCCTTTTAAAAACTTTAAATTGTTTCATATCAAATTACCGATCAAGCGTAATATAATATGAAGAGTGCTCATATTAGTTTTATACCAACTATACATATTTTATCAAGTCGTATCATAACAATACAAACCAAATCATAATGTTCACATCAATTCACGACACAAACATAATCAAAACTACATAAAAACACATCACGTAATTATCTATATAATGCAAGTATAAATATACAGCAATAAATGCGAGTATAAATGTAAAGAGATAAGTAAAAAGAAATGCAAACCGGACACGATGATTTTTAGTGGTTTGGTCACGAAGCTCCTCTTCGCCCTACTCCACTCCCCGAGTATCCAACTAGAAAGTTTCTTTACTAGTCAACAAGTTCCCTTTAGACGGAGAAAATCATACACAAGTAGTTTACACCAATTTCCGACACTAAGTCAAATGTTGAGTCCTAATCTTAGCTAGAACCAATCTACCACACACTTGTATTTTGAGGCCTAAAATACTGGCCACCCTTACAATGATTTACTTCACCTAAACACTAACACGATCAACCCGATCTAACTATTACACACAATCACAAGAGATATAAATGAATTACAACATACAACACAATCTACCATTTTACATACAAGTGATCAAATGTAATCACTTCTTTGTGACCTGATCTACTACATGATAAGTGAGTAAACAAAGTTGATCAATTATATGTAAAGACATCATATACTTCACTAAGTACCCCTTGGTATTAGTGGAACTAACATAGAGTGTAACCATGATCCATGCCTTATGCTAGAACCATGATCAAAGATGAAGAAAGAAACTCTATGTATATGCGTGTAAAATTTTGTGGCTTTTTCTCTAAGAAGAGGGGAGAAGAAGCCTTGGGATTTTATAGGGAAGTCTTGACTTGGAGATGTATCTTTTGTCCAATAGATAAAAGGGTGTTTGGATAAAAGGGTGTTTGGACAAAAGCATGCATCATTAGTTTTCCCTCCATCTTCTTGAAGCAAATTCAAATATGAATTCACTAATTTCCCTCCATCTTCTAGAATCATTGGGCCTTGATGGGCCTTAATGGGCTGAATACTATTTTGGCCTTAATGGGCTAGCCCGTTTGCTTCGCCTGATCTAATTAGCGAAGTCCATATTTATAAGAGTACTGAGACGTCGAGAGGAGTTGATGAATGTTTGTGTTGATGATTTATGTATACGAGTAACTTGCGTACTTTACGTAATGTTTTTTTACAAGTTATATGTTTGTCATCACCAAAACACAAAGAGAATGTATAAATTAAATATCGCAGCAATCTCCCCCTTTTTTATGATGACAAAATACGTAAACCGTAAATCATAGTAAAATATTAAAGTTACTCGTTTATACTTCTTCTCCCCTTTTGTTGAAACAAAAAGGTGTGCGCTATGAGTTCTCTATCTTCCCTTTGTACAAAACATACTTATCTTTAAAAAAAATGAGCTTGCATCATCCCAGTGAAGTCTTTCTCCTATCAACCTCGTTTAATCATCCCAAGCAATCTACTTTGAGGCACTCGAGCTCCCCCTAGCTCATTGTACTCGTATGATGCTTGCATCCCATTGTATATTGACTCTAGCGGATCCATGGATCAAATTTGTTGCAAACTCTTAACCTACATCAAGGGTTAGTTTCGTGCAACATAATATATATAGGAGAAATATTATAGGGTGAAATATACATGTCGAGAAATGTGTAGATGTCTTAACGGTTGCAAACGTAATGACTTTGACATTTGCAAATGCTCAAGCTCCCCCTTGTTTGGGGCACCAAGGAATCGAGTTACGGAAGTGTGCTACAAAACAAAGTTAGTAGAAAAAGGTACATATATATAATGACGATGATAGCTATATATAACAAGACACTTAGCGGGGAACAAAATATGTATGTCTTAGGTATATGCATTCTAAAGTATGACACTTAAAAATAAAACTCAAAACATAGACATATGCAATTATTGTT
Organism: Tanacetum coccineum; assembly: GCA_026074375.1. Taxonomy (NCBI): domain Eukaryota; kingdom Viridiplantae; phylum Streptophyta; class Magnoliopsida; order Asterales; family Asteraceae; genus Tanacetum; species Tanacetum coccineum. The sequence continues at coordinate 9,462 of BQNB010056697.1, forward strand.
TGAATAACAACAACCAAAATCTAAAAAAAATCACAACGTATGGTTAAGACACGACAATGTTTAGGAAGCAATGATAAGATTCGACCGACACATGCTTAAAAACTAAGACTCGACCAACACCCTTATTTTGAGAATGACTTCTTCCAAGATGTCATTCGGATAAGGAGTATTAACGTATTTTGAATGACATGTTATTTATGATATCATCATCTAACTAAGATGATGGTTTGGATTCGGATAGACATTCATCAAGGGTTGTATTGAGAGATCCCTAAATCCTCAAGGTTTATTTGTTAAGCATTATGTATGCTTTTCATGATTGGGGTGTTTAAGGATAAACATTATCGTAAGACTTTAGGTCGAACTAAATGTTGACGATGAGGACGATAAACATACTCTAAATCTAACATTTTAAAACAAGACGACTGTTACTAATATCTTGGCGAGATATGCCAAAATAAATACTCTAAAAAGAGTTGAATAAAATAAGATGAAGACGAAAACAATACGCTCTTGGACGTGAATGAAAATGATCTTATAACATGGAAAAACAAAGAAGGATGAGCGTGAATGAAGAGGGAAGGTGTTGACTAAAGGTTAATAAAGACGGTTTAGATTAATATATCGTTTGCACTAACGATGACAAGTATGGTTTGTTAAAATTATGTGCATGTAATCCTATAGTGACAAAGGTGGATGATTGTGAATCAATGGATTTGTTGGTTGTGAATGTTGACGAACAAAAGTGGAAATGATTTGGTAGTTATTTCATGGTGGTAACATGTGGGTTGTTAGTTCTTATATGGTGAAAGAAAAATGAGAGACACAAAAATATGATAACTCGATAACACTTGAAGCTTGAATATCTTCTTTGTGTTCTTCACTTACTAGTAAGTGGAAATTGTTGGATGGTTATTGATGTAGTAAAAATAACGAGATAACAAATTGAATCTGTTGATTCTAACGAATACTAGAAATAATCTTTTAATTATCGTTGATTCGAAAGGAATACCGATAGTTAGGCAAAATTCTTGACAAAACTGCCAAAAATAGACTTTTCATATATTTTCCACGGAATAGCCAGGATTACAATAGGGTTCTTAAATAGACTCACAAAACTGAAATGGGCCTCAAAAGACAAACGGCCCTAAAACTAGCCTAAAAACAAAAGTCCAAAAATACCCGAAAAAACATAAAATGCAAATAACTCTTAAAATAAAGTGTTTCGGGGCTCAAAATTTCTTTTGGTTACCACGGCGTTTTCCTCATTCCAAGCTTTGAATCGGCTGGTCCTGGGCCTGAAACGGAGTCCCGGAGAACAAGTTATACTATTTTGAATAAAGGCCTTTTCCTCACAGGATCTTGGGCCTCCAGAAACAAAAGAGCCCATTATTTAACACTTAGGCCTGCATTTCCTCACGCGATCTTGGGCCTCCAGAAATAAAAGGGCCCGTTCTTTAACACTTAGGCCTGCATCAGTTATAAGGTAGGTGTAGGATGTTTTTGAGGAGATAATTTCATGGAGTTCGCATGTGAGGACCAACGTTTGTTAGTGACGTGATTGATTATGAGTGTAGAGGTTGTAAGGATTGAGTTTTGAGAATAAGACGCATTTCATTACGAAATTCACTTGAATTTTGACGACATAGGCAAAAATGCTTATGAGTGTCGGGATATGACAACGACGTGTTGATCCATAAAGAGGCATCAAGATGGACATAGGTTTATGCATTGTGAAAGGTGGTTCAACCTCCATGGATTATAGTGGTGGTAAGTTACTATTAGATTATTGTGAATCTTCTTTGTGAAGATGACTAAGTGGATGACTCAAGATTGGTAATGATGACTCGGTTTTTCATTTCACCTAGGTGGTTTGAGGATGTACTAGAACTAGTGATCACTAACAAGAGTGAAGAATAGTTATGAAGTTTTAGTGTATGGTAGAAGTGTATCTTGTGGTTTTTGTGTATGATCGACATATGGGTTAAGAGGCTTGAATTAATTTTGGTTTAGTGTGCGGGGTGTACTTGAGTTTAAAAGGAAGTGAGTGTTCTTGTAAGTTGGTTTCTAATGAATAAGAATCACGTATGAGTTCTTGAGTGTATATTGGTCAAAGGATATATGTGAGCGAGTATGTTTTCCCTTCCCATTAGATTCGTTCTCATCCGAACATAAAGTGTGGAATAAAAAGAAGACGGAAGCGATGAGATTGACAATGTCAGGACGGATGACGGTTAGCCTACGACGAACTTCATCCATGAAGTTATGTAGCCCTTCTCGTGCATTGCGAATGTTCATAGAACAATCACACTACGAGGTACGAGGTTGTATTAAAGGTAGTAGCGGAAAAGGTGGACGGAAGGTATTAACCATCTATATAATGATAGAGGCGTGATTAAGGTTTTTGTGAAGCGAATTAGTCATAAACAATGAGTGACATTTTAATTTGCATTTCGCGAATTAAAAGTACTTAAACATTTCGGATGAAATAATTAAGTTGTCGAGATTTATCGGAATATATTTAATAGTAACAAGACTATTAGAAAAGAATAAGAATGAGAAGATTGATGGACTTTGACGAGATAGTGACGTTTTAATTAACTTTTCGCTAATTAAAAATACTTAATTATTTCGGATAAAGTAATTAAGTTGTCACGATTTGTTAGAAATCCAAAAAAGGATCGGTCACTCTACGTATTTACTTAATTAGCTCGTAGACTTAATGTGTATTAATTAGTAATCTGACCGGGCCAAACTATAGAAAGCTCATGGCAAGCCCATGGAAAGCCCGGTCAACCCATTGTATTTATACCCTCTCAACACATGGAGAGGGTGTTGGTTGAAGCATTTTACACACACATTTAGTATGTTTTCTATGTGTTTCTCCCCTCCATGTTTCTCCCCTCCATCTCTCTCTCTAACTTGACTGAAATAAATCACATTCAATGCTTTCCGTTACAAAAGTAAGTCACAATCAATCAATGATTTCCGTCACTAAAATAAATCACAATCAATCAATGCTTTCCGTTACAAAAATAAATCGCAATCAATACTTTTGAATACCGTATTTTAGAGAATAACTTGTACACTTTCAATGCATGGGTTACAACATTTGATTTACCACTATTCTTGCCTTTCTGCGAACAATTCCCTTTTTCTAAAAGCTTTGGTTACATACATAAAGCCTCCACATTTAATTACATTATAACTTACAAACAAACTAAAACAATATTGCAAAGTCACAAATAATGTTCCAGACAAACTTAAAATCTAAAACAAACAAACTAATACACAGCTTATTACAAAATTACATAAACTTGAGAAAAAAATTAGATATAATTTATAACGAAGTGAGTAACATTAACAACAAACTTTTGAAAAAAATGAAGCATGCGTTTTTGGCAACACCGACAGTTCAAGTGGTGGCCGAACGAAACAACGACAACCACAGCGACGGCGGTCATCTGAGGGAGATGGCGGCTGAAATAGAATATGCTCAAAAACATTAAAAGATCAAGATTCATAGTTAAAATCCACATATCCATATAAGAAATCTTTCAGACCTTGTTTAATATACATAGATCTAATAAAAACACTCAAAATATCAATACATAGCAATACCTTTTGTGTTGTGGATGTTTCGATGGCTGGGTTTCTAGGACGAGATCGCAGCTATATTCGGCAAGATGTCAATGGTTAGCAGCGGCAAGTGGCGGCTGAAATTAAAAAAAAAGGTAAAAACGTTTTAAAAACTAAAATGTACAAATCCATATAATAAAGCATCCAAAACTTGTTTACTATAAATAGATCTACCAAAAACATTAAAAAAACCTCAAAGCTTGTAAACCCCTATTGTGATGTAGATGTTTTGGTGGTGGTTACCTTGGTGGTAGCGCTCGGTGATGGTGGTAGGGTTTTGGTTGTGGCTGGGGTTTGGATGTGGCCGGGTTCTGGTGGTGGAGGGACGTGGTTGTGGGGATTCCGATAGAGGTGGGGATGTTGGTGGTGGAGTCGTTGTTGTGGTGGTGAGAGTGAGAGGTTTTGTTGTAAACTATTTATACACACAATATGTAGTATGTAACCTTTCATAAGGATATAAAATGTCTCTTTTAGTTACTTGCAAAATGAAGCAACTTAATGAACCAATTGTTTGTATAATTGTAACTCCCACTTGGAATAAAATTCTTTTGGGTCGACTTGGAATAAAATTCTTTTGTGTTGAGTAATTAATACAACACATTAAATATAGGAAACTCAATTTTATAGTATACGAGGCATGCAGACCCGTGCGTTGCACATAGGTTGTGTCTAATTGTTGATTGCGTAATGTTTCTGTGAAATGTGAATGTGTAAGTATGATGGTGCATCTAATTGAAACTGGCCGCATAATGTTTAGCTAAATAGTTATAAAATAATTTGAGTTAAAAGTTGAGTTAAAGGAAGGTTAAATGCATACGCCTTTTTAAAAATATGTAAATAAAGAGCGGTAATAATTAGAGGAACGTTATATTGGATATCAAAAAAATGTTGGATATTAAGGGATTTATCCCCACCATTCATCTAAAAAGAAATTAATGGTTGAGATTAAAAGCATTTTATTATTTCACATATTTTTTACAATTTAAATATCTCTTAAACCGTTAATCATTAAGCGAAAAAAATTATACAATCACAATGAACATTTAATTATCTTTCCATAGATATCGACTTTGATATACTTTCGACAAAAAAAAATCACGTTTTTTTTTGTTTTTTCATGGTTTTTTCGTTGTTGAAACTTGCATGAAAATATCATATATGATTAAACACTAATTTGAATATTCGTATAAAATCATATATGATATAACACTAACATCGAATTACATGTGATTGCATTAAACTTAAAAATCATATATGATTTAACCCTAATATCATATATGTTTTTATAATATGTAATTTATCAGTAATATCATATATGATTTTAAATATCATATATGATTTAACACTAATATCATATATGATTTCTCATGCAAGTTTCAAATACGACAAAAAATACAACGTAAAAAACGTGAAAAAAACAACGTAAAAAACGTGAAAAAAACGAAAAAAAATATTTCGTCAAAAGTATATCAAAGTGGGTATCAATAGAAAGATAATTTAATGCTCGTCGTGATGGTATATTTTTTTCGCTTAACGATTAACGGTTTGGGAGATATTAATATTTGAAAAAAAAGAATGAAATTGGTTTTTGGGTTTAATCTTATCCATTAGATCAAGATATGGATGAAGATGTGGATTAGTCCATTGGTATCCACATTAACTTTGGTATCAAAATTAACTTAAATCTAATAATCAAGTAATTTCTTAAACTCTGTATGTGTATTCTATACCTTATTTACGATTGGGTACTGTGCATCAAGACCTCACATAAAAAAAATAGCAGTCTCATCCTAGATTCTACATTCTAAATAAAATGGAAAACACACAGAAAAGCTTCACCAAGTGCCATTGCTATCTATCCATATTCACGCATCCAAACACTATCTTTTGAGACCATTCTATGTCGCTTCAAAATACATTAAAAGACAAGATTCATAGTTAATTCCACATATCCATATAGAATCTTTAGCCTTGTTTAATATACATAGATCTAATAAAAACACTCAAAATATCAATACATAGCAATACCTTTTGTGTTGTGGATGTTTCGATGGCTGGGGTTTTCTAGGACGAGATCGCAGCTATATTCGGCAAGATGTCGATGGTTAGCAGCGGCAAGTGGCGGCTGAAATTAAAAAAAAGGTAAAAACGTTTAAAAAACTAAGATGTACAAATCCATATAATAAAGCATCAAAAACTTGTTTACTATAAATAGATCTACCAAAAAACACTTAAAACAACCTCAAAGCTTGCAACCCCTTTGTGAGTCTTGTAGATGTTTTGTGGTGGTGTGTTACTCTTGGTCTGGTATGCGCTCGTTGGATGGTTGGTAGGGGTTTTGGTTGTGGCTAGGGTTTGGATGTGGTCGGGTTCTGGTGGTGGAAGGACGTGGTTGGTGGGGATTTGATGGATTGTCAGGTGGGGTCTGTTGGTGGGTGGAGTATTGTTGTGGTGGTGAGAGTGAGCAGGTTTTGTTGTAAACTCATTTATACAACAAATATGTAGTATCGTAACCTTTCATAATGTATAGAGGGTCTTTTTATTATTGCCAAAATGAAGCTACTTACTGAACCAATTGTTTGTATAATTGTAACTCCCACTTTGAATAAAATTTTTGGGTCGACTTGGAATAATTTTTTTTTTGTGTTGAGTCATATATACAACACATTAAATCTAAATCAAATTTTATAGTATACGAGGCATTGCAGACCGTGGTTGCGCACAAGTTGTGTTCTAATTGTTGATTGGAATGTTTCTCTGTGAATATGTGGATGGTGTAAGTTTGAGCTTAGCGGCCTAGGGATCTGGCGAATGGGCGATATTGGGCGTAAGGCCCAGAGGCATTCACCATCGAAAAAGGGGCATCTTTTTTTATGGTGTTATTGTGAATAGATTTTATTTGAATGCTCCGGTGTTGTCTGTATTTTCTGTATTCATGGAAGAAAAATGAGATGGACAAGGAGGACTTTAAGAGTGAGAAACAAATAATTATTATAATAATTATTAGTGTCTAGGCTTTTGCTAAAAGAAAAAGAAATATATAAAAAGATTGGTCAAATTGCAAGTTTCAAGGTTATTTGACAGTAAACCTTCTATTCTTGATTTCATCTTTTTACATTTTGTTGAGGTTTTAATTTTCAAATTGTAGGTTTATTGTTTGTTTCAGATTATCTTTTATTTTTAGTTTCGGTAATGTACGTGGAAAAAAGTCACAAGTTTACGAATTTACACAATAGCTTCAACCACATATATGACATTTATATTTCTTTCTTTCTAGTTGCATTTACCTTATTATATTTAACATTACTTTGAATATTTGTAATACTTGGTTTTTTATTTTAAACTTACAAAATAATTGAAGTATAATTTTAGTCGAATGTTGGTCATATAGATACGTGATAACGTGTTAATACGTGCTTTTATTATGATATTTATAATCTCATGCGTATACCAGTTGTAATTTTAAAGTAAAAAAAATAGTATTTTTGAACTATAAATTCTATAGGTATAAATTTTGAGGGGGTATTTTTTTAAAAAGAAAGGTTATTAAAAAAACATAAAGCTTGTAAATTTACACTTAACTCCATATATTAAAATGAAACCAATAAAGTTTTATTAATTGCTCTAACTTATACATATTTTTGTTGTTACAAATTTAACACTAATATTTTTATGTTTTTTTCTCCGTCAAATGTATCAAAGTATTGTCATTTTTTTTTAATTTTGACTTTCAATGGCCAATAATGATGCTTGATTTTGCCATGTGTTAAAATCGAGCAACGTGGTTGACCTATTCTTTTCTCAATAGGATTGTTTTGATAAAATCGCTCTAAAATGATGTAATTCTTTTATTATATTAAATATTCTAAGGCAAAATCACTACAAAATAATGCGTTCTTGTTTACAATATTTTGTAGTCATTTTCGATCCTTACATATAGGGCATCAAAAATCATCTCGCCCAGGGTAGCAGAAAAGTCAGGACAGGCCCTTAGTATGAGGGTGCATCTAATTGAAACTGGCCGCATAATGTTTAGTTTAATAGTTATAAAATAATTTGATTTAAAAGTTGAGTTAAAAGAAGGTTAAATGCATACGCCTTTTTCAAAATCTATAAACTCTAATAAAACACAGTTTAAAACAACCTTTTAAAGCATAAGAATTAATTATCCCATTAAATTTTCTTATGTGGACTACCTTAATTAACCACAAATGTACAACATCATATTGCACCATCATTAAAAACATGCATTAAAAATATTCATCAGTTTCAATTAACATTATAATATTCAAAAAACGCATTCAAAACCAACCATTAATTGATTCTTCTTCTACAATCTTCTATAATTAGTTACAATTCCATATGAATAATCGGTTTCAAATTATAATATTCAAAACGCATTCAAAACCTACCATTAATTGATTCTTCTTCTACATTCTTCTATAATCAGTTACAATTTCATATTAATAATCGGTTTCAATTAACATTATAATATTCAAAACGCATTCAAAACCTATCATTAATTGATTCATTCTTCTTCTACACTCTTCTACAATCAGTTACAATTCCATATTAATAACCAATCTTTCTTTAACACCTATTAGCCAATCTCTCTCTAACACTGATTCAAAAAAATATATATAAGCAACATATTCAATCGTACATGTATATTACATGTTGTTGTGATTTGGATATAGGTTGAACTAATTTTATTCTTACTTTTTTTTTGCAGACTTCATAGGTCAATCTATAGTTGCCGACTTCACAAGTCCAATCTATAGTGATTCGCATTAGTAAGCCACTGAGTTCGAGTCAAAAATTTATGTAAGTTCCTTACAGTTGAGTATGAAATCCATTTGATTTATATTATTACGACTTATTTTTATGTTTCATTGTCTGTAAAACCTAATATTCAATTTCAAATTGATCTTTGAAAGACACCCATCTACTTTGATGTCTTAGAGTTTTAAACTAATCAATAAAAATTTTGCGTTTCGAATCATATATATATATATAAATAAATATATATATATTGATATAAATAATATATAAATATAAATATCTATATTATATAATATATTATATAATATATAATCTATTTAACTATATTCTATATACTATGATGAATAAAATAAAATAAGCTTTTTTGGACCAACCATTTATAGCATAATGAAATATTTTAACCCATTAAATCTTTCTTAGTTGACTACCTTAATTAACCACAAATGATAACAACACCATATTGCACCATCAGATCAAAACATATGCCATTAAATACAATTCACTGGTTTTTCAAATAATATTATCACATATTAACTACTATCAAAACCTACCATTACTGATTCTTCTATCTAAACTATTCTAGCAATACAGTATACAATTCCATATAAAATTAATCGAGTTTTACAAATTAACATTATAATATTTAAAACCATTAAAAACCCTATCTAATACATTGTCTCTTCTTCTACACCTCTCCCAATCGTATTACAATTTCCATATTAATAATCTTTCAAAATAATTATAATCAAATTCAAAAACGCATTCAATAACATATCATTAATTGAATATAAATCTAACAATCTATGTAAAAACCAATCTCTCCTTTAACAATAAGTAATCAAGATACAATCCATATAAATAAAAAAAATCTCTCTTTAAACACCTATTATTAAAAAACCAATCTCTCTCTAACACTGATTCAAAACAAAAAAAAGTCAACATATTCCAATAATGTTAAAAAAAAACATGTATTACATGCAGTTATGATTTGGATAGATAAGTTTAACTAATTTTATTCTTACTTTTTATTTTGCAGACTCTCAGAATGTCAATCTATAGTGATATCGCATAGCCTTGATTCGACAAATATAGCGATTGTTCTTTACAGGTATATGGAGCTCATTTTTGAACCGGGTTGATAAGGGTATGAGTAATAGTCCCAGTATCACCAATAAACAAACCAAACCGTTCTTATTATCTTCAAAACAAAAACGTCCGTCAGATTAATTAACATCAAATGCTTGAATTAGATTTCTTTAAAAAACAACATTCCAAACCTTCCACCAAATGATTCTTCTTTCTACACTCTTTGGATTTTTACAACCTTACAGACCATAGCAATTAAAAACACCCCAATTAAAGAGAAATCACGAGACCACCTAAAACACCAATTTAAATCAATCTCTCTCTAACACTAATTCAAAAAACCAATACATAAGAAACCGAATCATTCGTACCTGTATTCACACTTATTGTTGCGTAGATTTGATATTAGGTTAACTAATTATAATCACTTTTCAAGACTGATACCAGCAGTTTGTATAACGAATAGCATGATACATGATTTTTAATAGTTAAAACCTAAGTTTATTATCATTTCATAACAAATAAACCTTATCATTACTTTTTAAAATAATGAAACTAATTGAGAATGATGCAGTTTGTTACATTAAGTCTAAGCACGTAACTACTAATTGGATATTTCTGCTACACTATCCCGAAATCCACGGGTCAAAAAGCTAGTATTAAATAAAGAGCGTAATAATTAGAGTAAATTATTATATAATATACAAAAAAATGTTGATAATTAAGGATACTCCCCAACAACCTCTAAAAAGAAAATTAATGGTTGTAGATTAAAAGGATTTTCTTATTCCCAATATTTTTCAAAAAATTAAATATCCTCTTAAACCATTCATCATTAGCGAAAAAAATAATACCATCACGGCGAACATTCTTAATTATCTATCCATAATATCCCACTTGAATACTTCGACAAATATTTTTGTTTTTTCACTTTTTTTTTGTATTTTTTTCACGGTTAATTTTTTCGTTGTTGAAACTTCAATAAAATAACATATGTATTAAACACTAATTATTGAATACCTAAAAAACAAAATAACGCTAAACACGAATTAACAATATAGGGGGATGCATTAAACTAAATACATATATGATATAACTACTACTAACATATATGTTTTTCTAATATGTAATTTATCAGTACTATCATAATATGATTTTTAAATATCAATATATGAAATAACACTAAAATCATATGATGTTTTAAAATATTATTTAATTCATGATATCAATATATTTTAAATATCCAAATATGATTAACACTAATCATATATGAATTTCTCATGCAAAGTATCAAAGTACAAAAAAAAAAACATACGAATAAAACGTTAAAAACACAAAAAAAAAAAAAATATTTCGACAAAAGAATAATCAAAGAGTGAAGCAAAAGAAAGGATAATATAATGACCTCGTCGTAATGAAATATATTGCTTACATCCAAACAAAATAACTCCCAAAAAATTTCCACACAAATGACATGAATCCAATCAAAACATATGGTTCTTTCTCTTTCTCCTTTTTGTCGATAGCTGCCCTATTAATTCATGTCCACATCATTGTGTGAAAACTTCTTTTTGTAATCTTTTTGTGGATGTATCTATCCTTCTTTTTTCGCTTAACGCAATACGGATTTAGAGAATATTAATATAATTGAAAAAAAAATAAGGAAAATGGTTTTTTTTGGGTTTAAATCATTATCATTCAGATCAGAGGATTGGGATGAAGGTTAATTAGTCTCATTTGTATCCACATATAACTTTGGTATCCAAATAACTTAAATCTAATAATAGTAATTTCATAAACTCTGTATTGTGCATTTAAACCTTCTTAATCGATTGGGATACTCGTGCATCAGAGACCTCACTAAAAAAACAAACTTAGAGCAGTCTCTCCTAATCTACATTCTTAAATAAAATGGCAAAACACAGAAAGGCTTCACAATTCCATTTGCATCTAACCATATTCAACGCATCCAAACACTATCTTTTGAGACCATTCTATGTCGACATTTCATTCTCCCTTGCCTAGCTCTCCCAAATAAGAATAACTTTATACTAATTTTGTTTATAGTGACACGTCAGCATACACTCTCATAATCAAACCCATCACGAACCCCTCGGTTAACACCTTCGTTACCATTTATGTATACCCAACTTAAACAAACAAATACCCACAACACACTCACGCGCAACTTTTATTTTCACTAACTGATATGGAAACTGTGTCAAAATGCTAAAACAACCAACCACAGAATAGTATGAAGAGTGGGGTCATTTGCATTACCTCAGCCGATCTTAACAACATACTCTGTATTACCATTCTATCATACAATTAAAATATGTTCTTTAAAACAACTAATACAATAATTTAAAAAGAAAACTATGTTTCATAAAAAATATATTTTTACATATATTAAACATACTCTTCAAATGTGTGTTCCAGCCTAGACTATGATATTGTAGGTTATGATGCACAGATCAAAATAATTCTAAAAGATAATATACTTTTCATTCAAAAAAGGGTTAAGCTGTAAACGTACCTACCATCATTACATTACAAAATAGCAAGCAAATCAGGCATGTTTTCACCGAATAGCAACATTAATTTAAGAAAACAGAGAAAGATTTGTTTTGACGGTAAGAAATATGACAGCAAACCTCACATATGAATGCCGCTTTGTGGAAATACCAATTATATATGGTTCTGTATGTGTATGATTCATTTTTAGCAACAGATCGGTCAGCGTCCAATCCAGTACTCTTGATTTTTCAGATAAGCAGCAGCCTGAAACAAATCATTTACATTATAAAAGATACATATGCACAAGAACTAAACAGAATGAAACCAAGTAAAATTTAATCGCAAATAGATGGCGAATGCTATCATAATAACTGATAATCATAGAAAATGTTGTATAATAAAATGAACCGAATTCAGAATGCCCGGGTGCTCCGAGTGACGAAGCTTCTAAAGTCCGAGTATGAGAGCATTTCAGTATCAGCAAAAAATTCATCAATGTCCCTTCAAATAATAAACACATAATTTACTTGATGGCTTCAAATTCATTATCAAGATGAACATTGCCAATATGACTACTTACGGAACAATACCATCGACAACTGCTCCACGACATGCACCTTCTTAAACTCATATCTGCACAAATAATTAAAGATGATACTGTACTAATTTTAAGTCATGATGTGTAAGCATTTTAGCTCAGAAAATAGTCCCATTAAAATAATTCCTTCGTGTAGCCTTGAGTTGTTCTAAAGGGAACTCAAATTGTGTTTTTTCAGTTTGGCAAGGAGTTGCAGGGTCCTGCAATAAAAGCATACACTAAAATTAAGTGATTCATATTATAATGCACCACAGAAATAAGATGACATCCTTTGCAAACATTTTGTGAAGTATGGTAGAAGACTTTAGTTACAAATAAGGAAGTATGTAGGTAATTTGATTATAACATTTTTTTTGGACAAAGCGTTGCATAGAACGAAAAGTTGTGTTGCTCAAAGATTATAATAAATCAAAAAACAAAATTACCGAAGTTAACTGTAAATAGACATAGTATTTGTCTTCTCGGGCAGAATATATACTCGAATAAACGAGCTTAGGAATCAGTGCTTTTCATTCCTCGCGTTTACTTCGACCAGCCAACAGATTACAGCACCAATGTAACTTTTCTTTCTTCTCTTAACCGTCTATCTTTAATGCCTGAAATCATCCACAGCTAATGTCACCGCCTAGATTCATATATAAAGCCTCCGTAATGATGACATTTTATTGTAGCGGCCATCTTGAATCTCTTGGTCAATCACCTTAGGGCTGCCTCCACGAACAAATAATAGGCACAACCACACCGTGATAACTAATTACTGCCAATATAAACAACCGAACATCAGCTCAGTCACAGCAAAATACCGTAAATAAGACTTCAATCCGAAAACCCAAAATGGAAATAAACATGATCGATATACAACGTAACGTGAAACACCATAATCAACAACACGAAACAGACCATCAACTAGTTTGCCTGCGTCTGGCCAAAACTGTAGACAAATCAACCACTTACGAAACGAACCATCTAACAAAAATGTGGTCATAAAACGATAAGAGTAAATCGCGTCAACCAACATATCGGGGCCAATAAACACAATTGACTGTAGGTTGTTCTAGGATTGTGTAAATTCAAATTGTTATAAGAAGTTGTATCCCAGAAATTACTCATAAAAAGTACTTACGGTATAAATAGATACCATTATAAAGGACATATATTTATCGCAAAGAACATTTATAATCACAAACTTATTAAGCTCATAATAAACCACTGAAAAAGAAGCATTAATGATCTTTTCTGACTTCTATTTTAAGCTTAGAAGCCGTAAATTCTAAGTTTAATTTAAAGATCACCCCCCCCAAGTTTATAGCAAACATTAGAACAGTTAATAACAAAACAAAAGTTGCAAGTGCACCAACCTGAGAGGCACATAACCTTGTGTTGCAACAAACAATCGGAATAATCAACATCAATGCCTGGTATGCGGAGTGAGCACTAAGTCACATTTATATATATATAGTATTAATCTCGTAAAATTCTTTCCAAATACTTCTCTCAAACAAAGAGAAATAAAAAGGTAAAATAACACTAAAAAAACCACAATACGTATATTATTAACGCGGAAGTATCTTCTATATCGGGTCTTTTCCCAACGAAGTCGTGAATATGAGATTCGTGAATAATTTCGTAATCGATTCAAGCGAATTGATAAAGGATTTTTGAATTTAGAATTACACTACAACGTTTTAATAGCACAAACTAAAAACAATATAACTATAAGCACGAATTTGGAATACATACGAAAATTAAGAACGTGAGCAAAGACTGAAATTTAAAATCGAAGGCAACTTACTTCTAAACAAATTGTTTATACCTAAAAATAACAACTTAAAAATAAAATTCTAGGAAAAAGAATTAAAAAATATTGTCAACTAATTTTATGAATATACGACATAGAAATTATTGAAAGAGAGAAAATTGAAATACTAAAAATAAACTTATTCTAAAAAAATAACACTAAATTATAAATATATATCTTACTCAAAAATACTAAAAAAGACGAAAGAAAATTACATTACACAAAGAATTAAGAATTTTCCAAACATTTTTCTATTTTCCAATGAAATTTTTTAAGAAAAAGGAAATATTAACTTAAAATCTATAATTAATTTCTAGAAAATACAAAAATGCGTGAGAAAAAAAAAGAAAAAATGTTTTTAAAATCTACTTAAAAATAAAATGTGCAGAAATTTAATGGAACAAAAATTGCCCAGAATACAAAACAAATTGAACCCTAATTTGCCAATAAAAACCGAACCCTAATTTTATAAAAACAAAAATTTTAAAAAATATTCAATGCTATTATATTATACTAATAAAGAACATGGAATAAAAAGTACAATAAAAGAAAGGTACAGCTGAAACTAAACTAAATTTACGTTAAATTCATTTAGTAATACACTTATTCTTAATTATTTAAATAAAATTATAATTCTTTATACAAGATAAAATATGAATTAAAAAAAGTAGCATAATAGTTAAAAAAAACACTCTAGTTAAACAACAGTCAACCTCTATCTATTTTAGAAAATACCCAAACTAACCCTTAACGATTCTGCTTATTTTTGGCTTTATTTAAAAAGTGAGAAATATATCTAAAACTATCAAAACTAACCAAAGTTAAGCCTAGAATCTTATAATACAACAACAATACTATTTCTAATAAAAGCACTACAAAATTTTATCCACCAGTAATCTAGAAAATTATCTTTTTACTCAGCTCATAACAGAAACTCAAGTTTTGCCTTTAAAATTCTAATTTTTTTCTAACTTTTGCTATACCAAGCTTATACTAAATGAAGTGAAAACTAAAAGATGCTAAATGGAGTCTTAAGTTGTATACCTAAGGATGTCTAAAAAGAAAAAAGCTCAAGGTTAACAATAACTACCTAGAAAATTATCTCTTAAAAAAGCTAATGTTGTTGTTAAGCATAATGCTGAATCATTGATCTAAACGATACATTTAATAAGACAAACTTAGGCTTATATTTACTAATTCTAGAAACTAATATATTTTGGAAATAAGCTATTCTATAGACGTAATTGAGTACACCTATCTAAAAAGTTTTTGAACATGAACACCAAGAAAGAGGTATCATAAAGAAATAAGCCTACATGAAATACTAAACTAATGCTATAATATTACTTTTTGCACGGTATCAAATATGCTTAGATATAAAGAGCTTAAAAATTTGAAAATTAAAAGATTATTTTTTATTAATACAGTAA
The DNA here is from genome assembly GCA_026074375.1 of Tanacetum coccineum. NCBI lineage: Eukaryota > Viridiplantae > Streptophyta > Magnoliopsida > Asterales > Asteraceae > Tanacetum > Tanacetum coccineum. The sequence goes on from BQNB010056697.1 coordinate 25,312, forward strand.
TAGAAATACAAATAGGTGCTCAATACGAAGCGTTTACTGAAGCAATATCATCCATAACACAGTTTGCTTATTACACAGAACTTAAAAAATATAAGCAAAGAAAGATATGAAGCCAGCAACAGTATTAACATAAAATATAATACTACTTTTGCTGATGTACATGGTATGTTAACTATGTCAGGCCTAAACTCAAAACTTAGAACTCATAATCAGCTAACTAAATACTATTGAATATAAGATAACCGAAACTAACACTAGAAAGCTATAAAAAAACACTTATCTCTCTAAACTAACTTTTCCACTAAAAACATTCCTGGTGCAATAGTAAATTTTAAGCTTAAAATTTTTGAAAATCTCAAAACCAAAACTTGCACAAACTTTTTAAAACTTGTAATAAATGACTTAACTAACTAACTCCAGTAATATTAACCAGACTTTAGTAGTAACTTAAAAAAGTTCAATTACATACACCTAAATCCAAACATCTCCATAAACTAACAACTAAACTAATTTTATATACAGAATCAATCTTAAAGCTAAAACTTCTAAATCCATATATCTACCTTCACACGAATAGCAAACCTAAGTATAAGTGCTGAATTTTAGCTCTAGGAAATACTAAAGCTTATTATTACGAAGAATAAATCTAGTATAAAGATATTCGAGCGCTATCCAAATATGCTAAAAAAAGACAGATTAAAGAGCTTAAATTATAACTTAAGTAATGTCCTAAGCATAACAAACTTAAGTGCATTATAAAACGACTATATTACTGAACAAAACAATATTGAACATATATTAAGACACCACACAGAAGACCATAATAAAGCAAACATATGAATAAAGCTCAAAATTCTACAATAGAAATTTTCAGAAAATTGATAACCAGAAATGATATAGTCATCTTCCTCAAGAACTAAGGTCACATCTTAATACATGAATTAGTGTGACTCTCTAAAAACAAAATCCTAAATCTGTTCATACCTTTGCCCTCCATAAACCAAAATACTTTAAAGCGCTACAATAGAAATGTCTAAATGAAGCTTATAATACATTTCCAGTAGCTTCCAATATTGAATCAGATAAGAAATTCAAATGAAACATCTTATACACTAAAGATAGACAAAAACTACAGTAGTTCAAAAAAAAGACTTTTCAAACAAAAATGCTTGAACTACGATAGAACTAGAGAAAAACAAAATGAATCTAAATTGAGCTAAATTCAAGCTTATTGTCTAAAAACACTTAATACAAAAATAGTGGAAAACACATTCAAAATGAAAATACAACCTCAACTTAAGTATTTATTGCTTATAAAGAAGAGTACAAGGTAAAGAAAGAAAGTACACAACTGACTTGAAAGAAATTAAAAAAAAACTTATTCAATAACATGAACAGTAAACGCAAAGAAAATTACAAAGGAAAATTTTAACTAACTCTTTAAAAAAACTAACTAACTATATCCTAAAATCGAATTAAGAGCTTGTATTTACAGCTGAGAGTGATGATAGATGAGTATCTTGTGGTCCTATATAGCCCGATTGGATCTTATTCTTTGAATTAAAAGAAAAAACCCCGATTGAATGAATTGATGATAGTGTTAGATGCCAATAATATGTGCCTACACAGCGTTCATATAAATGACGTAAAATGGTTAATACAATGATAGTGTGGGAAGAAAAACGGAAAGAATTTTGTGAAGTTTTGGTTTTTGTTGAGATAAGGCTGAAAAGAGGTTATGGAAACATTAGGGTAAATTAAACCCGCGTGTATAGTTGAATCTTATTGGGTTTTTGCAATAACATCCATGTGGTTACTAACATGCAAAGTTTTTGTAGTGTACAAGTATTTGTAAAAGTTGACATTATGGCCCTTGTATTGCTAATCTCCTTATTCCTTTGTGATAAAACCACTTTCGTAACTTTAACAACTTTGGCCTTGGACTTATAAAACATCCAAATGACCCTTGAACTTTTGTAAACTTGTTCTGATTAATCCTTTGACTTCAATTATGGTCTTCATTGACTTTCTTTTCTTGTTGTCATCGGCTGATCTGGCTTAGATAACTTTTCAAACATCTCTTCTTGTACATGTCACATCCGTTTCTTGTCCGTTATGACGTTGTTAATTGCTCTTATTTTGACTTTACATATCACAAGACTCCTTTCCTACTTAAGACACAAAAGCACACATATTTCCATCTTATTGCATTTGTTATCCCATTAGCTTTTATAATTGGACAAAATCCAGGTTGTATTTTATATAAACTCAATTATTGAACATATTTACATCAATGCAAAACCTTATCTTTATCATGTAAACAGGACTTCAGAATTTAGCACGCTTCACTGCAGATCGGACAAATAAAGACAAAAGTATTCAGATGTTTTACCCAAAAAACCCAGTTCATACTTGTTCTCATAACACCAAAAAAAATCTTTTTTTTTAACCAATTGCTATATATTCTAACAAAGTAACATGAGGTTCTGACTTTGAAATCTCCTCACCCTTTCTTTTTTTGATGACATCCTATGTTTTGAACTTCAACTTGCAATGGCAGACTGCAAATCCGCAACCGGCGGCCACCAATCCGCTTGTAACCCAAAACATATTTTCATGAAATTTTCAATTCACAATCAAGTACCCTAAAACATCTATCTATAAGACCACGATAATGAGATATAAGGAAACCTTGTAGCCTTGTGCAAATTAAAGATCAACATCGAGCATTCATTGATGAACCAATAAACCAATCATTGCAAGAGGGATAGGAACAGTAGGTTCTTCTTTTGTAGATATGAGTACCTAAAAAGAAACCAAATATCCAGTAAGACTAAAGGGAGAAGAAGTTGAAAAAGGTAAACAATAAATATGGGTTTTTTGTTGAGTTATAGCATGAAGTGATAAGGAAATTTGAAAGGCATAACACTCACTGCATTCAAGGAGTTATAACTGCAAACAACTTCACCTTTATCTTAAATATTGGCAAACTGCATTCACTTGGATACTTATTCTCTCCATTCATGCCCTATAACTGCAAACCCCTTCACCTTCGTATTAAAAATCAACCAATTGCATTGAAGGCTCATTCACTTGGATACCTCCCCAATAAATTAAGGGACTGTATTTTTTATAAGAATAGATAAATAGATAGATAGATAAGATACAATTTGGCATGTAATGTGTCGTGTTGTTATTCAAGCAGGAATCAAGTTTTGCCTTGACGACATCATGTATGCAAAGATTGCTTTACTTGTAAATAACATGTTATTCATAGACTTTATCGCTCTGAGTCTGATCTTATGCCTTTTCTTTTTAAGTTTTGTGAAAAAGGGTCTTTACTAAGATTCAAAAGATTATTATGGCCGTGAGTAATGATGAGACCTATTTTTCTATGATGGATTATATTACTTTTTAATTTGTTACCTAAGTATTAGAATTTAGATATTCGTTTCCTACATTAAACAGGAGTTCCAGATAAACTTTATTTTTTTTGAACTAGGTTCTAGATAAACTAGCTAGGATCCTTCCATATTGTTAGTTTTGTTTCCTTATAAATACTCATATGTGTTACAGATAGTTTCCGGTCAATATACATATTTTCTTTGTTTCTCAAATTTTTATTATTCAACATTGAAAGTTAAGTCAACATTCAAATATTCAAGTCGTCAAGACATTTATTAGTCAAAACATTTATTATTCATTAATTTGTATTGGGCTTAAGCCCATGGTAATCATTCCAGAATGTTATCAAGGAATCAAATTAGCATTCAATATGGTAATCAGAGCAAAAACCGATCCTCTCCTAATTTCTCTCTAAAAAGTCGACCCTCTCCCTAAGCTCTCTCTATATCTCTCGACTACTGTAATCTCAAATCATCTCCGATTGTATTTCAATATGTTCACATGTACCCTAGCCTAATATGTGGCCTACAAGACTAATGTTGCTCAACAGTTTACACCACAAAAGCATTACAGATTGCCGCATCCCGGTCAAGGTATACTCGGTCCTGCTCCGGCTATTTATGCATCACAAACTACTCCTTTACCAAGTGCGTTTAGCACTATGCCGCTGCAAGACCCGACTTGGCACATGGATACAGGTGCCTCTTCTCATTTAAATTTTAATGCAAGTAATTTAAGTACCATTTTTTATAAACGTTTATTTCCATTTATTCACGTTGGTGATGGCAAGTCTATTCCCGTCACCAACACATGCCATAGCATTATTCCTTCCCATCATCGCCCACTTCGTCTTCATAATGTTCTTGTAACCCCCAATATAATTTTTTTTTTTTTTTTTTTTTGAACATCCCAATATAAATAAAAATCTCATTTTTGTTCATCAGTTCACTAGGGACAATAATTGTACTATTGAATTTGACGCCTTTGGTTTTTCTGTGAAGGATTACTTGACTCGTCATATCCTCCTTCGATGTGACAGCTCGAGCGATCTCTATCTAGTTACCAAGCCATCAACTTCTCCCATTGCATTTTATTAGTCATGTGCCTCCTCGTAGGTCATCAAGCCTCGGACATCGGGTGATCAAGTGCTCACGTTCCGTTCGTCTCTAGTTCGTTTTATTTCATGTATATAATGGATAAAATCTTCACATATTTTGTCTCGCTTGCCAACTTGGCAAACACATGTGATGCTTCCCTGTCATAGTTCAGATTTTTATTGTAGTAACATTGTTTTGATATTTTTCCATTCTGATTTATGGCCATCTCCATTATTAGTTCTTGTGATTTTATCTATTATGTCTTATTTCTGATCATTTCTCTCTTTTCTAGTTGATTTATCATCTTCCGTTATAAATCTGACATGTTGATAATGTTTGCATTTTCGCAACTATGTTAAAAATTAATTTTAAATGTGAATTAAAAAAACGTCACAATGTGGTCATGGCGGTGAGTCGATAATTAAACGCTTCCGCACACCTTTTTGCCAAAAAATGGCATCCAATTTAGAATTCTTTCTGCCCATATAAACTCCCAACAAAAATGGGAAGGCGGAGCGATAGTGTTACGGAACAATTAATAATACCATTCGTACTCTTCTCTTTCAAGCACACCTCCCCCTACCTTTTGGGTCGAAGCCCTCCATATGGCCACCTATCTCCTAAACCTTTTACCATCTACCGCAATCCATAACGATATACCTTTCACACGCCTTTTCAACAAACCACCCAATTACTCGCACCTTCGCATCTTTGGGTGTCTATGCTACCCTCCATCTTTCCACTCACCTCATAAACTTGCCCCGCGTGCCACACCATGTATCTTTTTAGGCTATCCCGCCTATCATCGTGGTTTTCGTTGCCTTAACCTCGAGACAAACAAAATTATTCTCTCCCGACACGTCACCTTTGACGAAACATAATTCCCTTACAAATCTATGACACCTTCCTCGCCACCTTCTTACACCTTCCTCGATACTTAACGTTCACCCCTCCTTACTTCTTTTGCATCCAAACTTCCTAATCCTTCCACAAACATCCCACTCCAAACGAGCATCCCAACTGCTCCACCAATTACCGATCCAACCCAAAGTCCTCCTCACACCGGCCCAAATTAACCAGGCCTAACTTTCCCTACCAACCAGCCTACTAGTCACGAACTAAACAGCATTCAAATCCAAACCCAAAACAATCCGCTGCCACCACCCATATTCGATCCACCAAATCCACAAACCAATACCAACCCAGTTAATGAACCACCCCGCACTCATCCCATTATCACACGGTCTCAATCGGGTATTGTCAAACCCATCGAACGTCTTTCTCTTCACATTTCATCTCTCTCTCCTATTCCTAAATCTCTGTTTATTGCTCTAAAAGACCTTAATTGGTGTAATGCTATGTATGATGAGTATAATGCGTTAGTTAAAAATGTCGTGGATTCTGTTCGATGGCCGGTCTGATGTTTACTTGTTCGATCTATGTGTATTGTAAGCATAAGATTTCATGCTGGACAGGTCTTCTTTGAGTCGTTTATAAGGCTCGACTCTGTTGCTAACGATAGTAATCAGCAACACGGTGTTGACTTTGATGAGACATTTAGTCCAGTTGTTAAGCCGGCCGCCATTCGCACCGTTCTTAGCCTTGCTGTGTCTCGATAGTGGCCTATTCACCAACTTGATGTTAAGAATGCATTTCTTAACGATGATTTATCTGAGACAGTGTATATGCATCAAGCCACCCCTGGGGGGGTTTTTTGGTGACTATCGTTATGCATAAATCACATGTATAATCTTGTGCTGAAGTCTTGATATGGTTTGATACAGGTACATCGTGCTTGGTTTCAGCGGTTTGCAGGTTATGCCACTCGGCGCCTGGTTTTCCCTTTGTCGGTATGATTCTTCATGGTTTATATATACTCAGGGTTCTCTGGTTGACTTATTTAACTTAGATTTTGTGGACGATATTTATCCTCACAGCTTTTCTCCAGTTCTACTTCTCATCAATATGGAGCGCTTTGCATAAAGAGTTTGATATCGTTCGATCTCGGGGCACTTAATTATTTTCTTGGCATCTCTGTTGTTCGTCATCCTCAGGGTTATTTTTGTCTCAGAAGAAGTATGCTCGCCAGCTTCTTGAGCGAGCTCATATGGTTAATTGTAACCCGTCTCGAACACCAATTGACACTGACTCCAAATTGGGTCCGGACGGCGTTCCTGTTCAGGATCCTACTTTATACCGTAGTCTTGCAGGGGGGCTCCAGTATCTTACCTTTACTCGCCCAGATTTGTCCTATGCAGTTCAACAAGTTTGTCTCTATATGCATGATCCGAGGGAGCTGCCACTTTGCTGCTCTCAAAAGTATCCTGCGCATGTGCAGGCACCCATGGAGCTTGGTCTTTAGTATATGCTTCCGCTACTACATCTTTAGTGGGTTACACTGATGCTGATTGGGCAGGTTGCCCTTCCACCCCAAGGTCTACTTCCGGTTATTGTGTGTTTCTAGGTGATAACCTTTTGTCGTGGTCTGCTAAACGACAACACACCATCTCTCGCTCTAGTGCTGTTGCGGATTACGGGGGTGTGTAATGTTGTTGCAGAAAATGCTTTGGATTCGTAATCTCCTTCATGAGTTACACTCTCCTCTTTTAACAGCTACTCTGGTTTCTACTGTGATAACGTTAGTGCGCGTTTTATTATGTTCAGCCAACACGGTTCAACCACCAACGCTCCAAAACTTATTGAGATTGATATACAATTTGTTCGTGATATGGTTAAAGATGGTCATGTTCGGGTTCTTCATGTTCCGTCTCCTTTTCAGTATGCTGATATCTTCACCAAAGGTCTTCCCTCAGCTTTGTTTGAAGATTTTTGCTCCAGTTTGAGCGTACGGCCTCCTCCCGATCCAAAAAAAAAACTGCGGGTGCGTTTTAGTCAATCATTGAAAAGTCAAGTCAACATTCAAACATTCAAGTCAAGTCAAGACATTTATTAGTCATTAATTTGTATTGGGCCTAAGCCCATGGGTAATCATTCCAGAATGTTCTATTGTATCCTATATATAGGATAGTTGTTATCAATAATAATCAAGAATCAGATTAGCATTCAATTATTGTCTTCTCGAAAACCAATACCATAACGTGTGAACTAATTGAAGATGAATGTTTTGATGATGATTTTCATATCGTTTAACCTAGTTAACAATCTTGAAGCGTCGTTGAGTCGTGTTATTAATCTTGAATCTAAATCTAAAGCTGAAATGGTATCTAATCCCGTGAGTAATCCCGATTCTGAATCAGGGGCCAATAGTGGCTCGGTTGATAAGAGTGCTGCAGATGGAGCAACTGTAGGAGAAGGCGCTCGTGGAGTCTTGGATGGCGAAAGTAAGTTTGTGTATGTTTTTCCTATAATCGTCCCACATACTTATATCGCTATTCTTCCTCATTTGGCTTTTACTTTTTTGGGCTTAATGGTTCTTTGTGATTCTGTGCACGTAGGATGATGTTCATGCCTATTTACTTTTTTAGAACAAAACATGGATAGATGAAATTTTTGTTCCTTTGATTGATTACATGATGAGATGTTTAGTTTATACTTTTTTTTATGTTTATATTAACTCGGCAAGGCGTCTTTTAAAATCGTATGAATTTTTAAAGGCCATGAACGAAATTACTTATGAGGCGGCGATAAGAAACGTTATATATAAAGTATTCATCGCTTTATAGAAATTAATGGCATATAATGTTAACGGGATAAATTTTGGTGCCCCTAAAAATTTTGCGGGGGGGGGGACCCCTGTGCAGTCGCCCACCTTGCACACCCTCAAAGCCGGCCCTGACTCGTAAGCAAGTTTTTCATACTAATATAATGCATTTGTTTGATTGATATAATAGGAAAGCTCGATCGATTAATACTATGGAGTGTTATAACTTTACTTCACATGGTGTACAATATCAAACTCAAAATCAAAGGTTACCTGATGCGGGAATAATCTTTTGATTCTTAAAATTTTGTTTTGACTAATATGATACATACTCTGTATAATCTATTCGTAACTCTCAATGTCTATCCCGGATTACCTTATTATCCCCACGAAATGGAAGTTTACGACTTCGAGGGTTTTGGGTGCGATGTGAAGATGAAATTATCTGATTATTTCATTAGAAAAAAGTGATAAAACAATCTTTATAGTGTTTGGATAAACAAAAAGGTCTTGATAAATTGATTTATCTACGTTTGAAGTTCTTGAAAACGCAATAATGTATAAGTTAGGTATGAACCAACAGGCGGAAAACGCTTTTTTTGCTATGTGTATTTACAATTATGTTCCGTAATATACTTACATTCTTTGTTCTTTTGCGTGTCCATTAGCTCTAAGCTTATCAGTTGTTACTAAACAACCCTTTCTAGTATTTCAGTTTCATGTGGATGGATAAAATAATAAAAAAGATCTTTAAACATCAAATTTTTTTAAAATTAACACTTTATTTATTTTCCTCGTTAAACCAAAGTAAAGAGTTATATGTCTAATCTTTAAGAATATTTGTCATAAGTCATAATGTTATAACAAATAACGTGATCATAAATGTAAAAATCTATTAAACATATTTTTACAAGTGTTAAACAATAAACTATAATTTTTTAATTTAAATAATCCACTAATATATAACAATGTCTATTTTAGTCATTTTGCATGTTAAGTTGTTAAATAATCTAGTTTGGCAAACACTCAAAAAACTGATTATCTGATTATTGGCGATATCAAACAACACAATCAAATCCAAACACTATATTTCAGAATCATGTTTTGTAACAGCTGATTATCTGATTATCCATTTTCAAAACGAATAATCTATTTTCAATAAGCAATCCCAAACACCCTTTGGTTCATGATAACATGGAAGATTCGTTAACACATTCGTCTCAAGTTATTGAAAACCCTTATTTATTCAGAGAGGCTGTAAATCTATCGATATAAAATCAACTTGGTTTTGTTGTTAGGCAAATTTCTTTTCTGAACAATTTATTGTTAGGAAATTGAAAGTTTCATACACACAAGATGTTAGGATCTAGAACTAGATAGATCTTCTAGCCTTTGTGGTTGTACAGTACTTATGTAATCACAAGTATATACGTGAGAGACTCTAACAAATGTTTAGGCAGAAACTAAACAATGCAGTATAAAGAAGAATAAATATAAACAATGATCCTCTATGGATCTCTCTATTAATAATAAATTGTTTTTGTATTTCGTAAATCGGTACCAAACCCTAATGCTAAAGGTTTCTTTTATAGAGAAGAAACCCTAAATTGCTCAACAAGATTCCTAAAAACGCGTAAGAGATATACATCAATCTCTTCCTAATATATCTCATTCCTATATTAATGAGATAATTCTAGAATATAACTATAATTCCTTAATTACATTAATCACGTCTATAAATAAGATCAGCAGATTCTATCTCTGTCAGCAGAAACGAGAACATGACCAGCAGAAACATAATCAGCAGGAACGACTTAATGCCATCAGCAGAAACGAACATCTCTAACAGCAGAAACGACACTTAGTCGTTTTCAATTATTCCCAACAATCCTCCCCTAAACTTGGTGTTGACTCCGTTAATTCCAAGTTTCTAGATAGATCTTCTCGAAGCAAGAGGATTGAGTAACAGCAGAAACAAATACCAGCAAATATTTATGAAGACAGTGATAAGTGCTTAATTACACATATCTTTTACCTCTAAAAACGAGCTTAAATGACCAAAAACAGACAAAAACTGCCAAATATATGTTTGTTTTGCATTTGTATTGTGCAGGAAGTGGATATCAACAAAAAGACAGAAAACAGAGCCAAAATGACAAAACTGAGCATGAAATGGAAAAGACTGTGCAAAATCAAGGCCAAAGTCCAAAAATGTCAAAGTCAGAGTCAATACTGAAGAATCAGCAGTCAAACCGGAGCCGGAACTGAAGAATACTATTGGATGCAATCTTTACCCATCTGATGGGCCGGGAAAGCCCAATAGTATAACTATGAAGACTGTGAAGACCAAATGGGCCCTCAATCAATTACAACAGCCCATTTGTGTGCAATTGACAAAGACTGTGAAGACTTTGAAGGCCCAATCCTAGCCCAGTTACAGCCAATCTCAGCCATTGTACACGCAAAACCCAATTGGGCCCAATAGCCCAAACCCAAACTCAATTGGGCCCAATACAAGCCCAATACAAGCCCAACACAAAACCCAAGCCCAACAAAAGCCCAAAATCCATTTTTATAAACTTTAGGGGCTAAATTGCCAAGTTTGAAAGATTGTTTTAAAAAGAAAAATAGAAAAATAAAACACAAGGGCTGGTTTTGCAATTTGCTTAAACTTCCTTTACCTCTTTTTCTATTAAAACAGCAGGGACTGATTTTGCAATTTACCTAAAGTCTCTTTTTACTTCTTTTGTTATAAACCACAAGGACCAATTGTGTTATTTTCTAAAACCTAGTTTATAACTAAACCCGGCCAAATAGAAATGAAAAGAGAGAAAAAAAAAAAAAAGGGGGGGGGGGGCAAAAAAAAACATGAGGGGCCAAATTGTGCATCTTTTTCCTTCTTATCTTTTAAAAACCTGTAACACCCGTACCTCGAACCACTTGGAGCCAAAACCTAAAAACCCCTTCCCCCGGTTTCATGGCCATACCACCTTCCAGTACACCCCATTAATGCCCTACCCTTTTCCCCAATTTACCATGTCCCCTTATAACTCTGCCAATTGGCAATCCCCACAAAAAAAACCGACCCCATGGAGGTGGTGGGTAGAAAGGTGAAAAAGGGTTAGGATTGCCTTGGGGACATATGTACACTCACTAGAGCACAATCCCATGAAAAAGAAAACACTTTGGACTTGTTTAAAAGCTAGAAGACAAAGCCGAAGTACACACACCATGTTTTACGTTTAAATTTTTAATTTTTCTAGTATTTCTTTTTCTAGCATTATTGTACTTCAGTTCTATTTTAAAGATTTATGTTGTAATTCGTTTTATTTTAATGAAAGTTTAAAAGTTTTTACTTTGAAAAATTGCTATTACCACTGTCGCATTTTCAAGTTTTATATAAGCTCTAATTCTGTCTATTTTATATCAAAATGTGTTAAAGTTGTTTAAATCTTTCTTTACTAGTGTATCACCTTTTATCAGCCTTCCCTCATTAAAATTCAGTTTAAAAACTGTATTTTATAAAATAAGGGGAGTGTGTTGGTTTAGTGCTAAAATGGGGGCATTTTTGGGTTTGGTATGGGGTCTAGTCACTCAGCTAACTTTGTGATGTTGCACTCAGCCAACTTTGGCTGAGTGTGTGAGGTTTATTAAGCCTCTTAAATCACCATTCTTAGTTTAGAAACAAGTTTCTATGTCCCTTTTATGTTTCTGTCAAATTTTGAATAAGTAAAATTGAGCTTAAGTGCTCAAGCTGCATAAGCAGCTTAAGCACCTATTTGTGTGCTTGTTGTTGTTGTTTCTAGCTACAAAAAACCCACCCCTTATGTCTGTCATTTAACCATAAGCCCAAGTCAAGTGTATTTATGCATCATTAATTTGAAAACAGCCAACTTTAAGCCCAAAGATCAGCAGCTTATAGTGCTTTTCAAACCCTCAATTTCTGGCAATAAGCCAAGTGACCACCCCTCTCAATCTGTCTTGGGTTGGTCTTGGGAAATAAGCTCTTGAGAGCTTATTGTGTTAAGCTAAAAAAGCCCTTAAGCCCACTGTTGAACCTCCCCTGGTGCTAGACCCCTATTTCAGCCCACTTTTTCTAGCTTATTTGATTATAAGCCTTAGGATCTTTTTGCTTTTCTTTGTAGCTTATAGGTAGTTCTTTAATTCCCCACAATCTTGTAGCTTAACTCCCCTTTTAGGTTAGCTTATTTAGGGCTTAAAGTCCACTTTTTTCTGTTTTCTTTCTAAAACTGTCACATAAGCTTAAGTCTCTTTCAGCTTATTTTAGGGCTTATTAGGAAGCCTTAGCTTATCATTAGGACTCCCTTAGGCCTAGTAGCTTATTTCTTTAGTTTTCAGCTTATCTTGTGAGCTTAAGCCCCAAAAAGAAAGAAAAATAAGCTGAAAAGCTTATTTAGCTTTTGCAGCCCCAAAAGCTCACATTTCTGGCTTATTCTTTGAGATTCAGCTTATGTGCTTATTAGGAAAATTGTTCCCCTTAAGCCCCTTAATAAGTTTGCTTTTATAAGTTTTCAAAAATAAGCTGTTGGGACCCACTTTGTAATCGGGGTCATTCTCAGGGACTGTTTGTGTAATTTTGTTTTTCATAGTTAACATTGTTAGTCCCTGGGGTTAGTTAGCCTGTTACCCCGTTTGTCCTTGTGTCCTTTCACTGTTAGTCCTTTAGTTTTAACAACAGTTAGCCTTAGTTAGTTTATTTAATTTAATTAATTAATTTAGGTTAAAATTTAATTAGTTTAATTACTTTTTATAAAATCAGTAACTTTTGGGCATTTTTATATTTTTAGAATTGTTAACTTTTTCTTTATTTAATTTTATTTTTTCAGAATTTTTATAACTTTAATTTTTTGTCTTTTTCTATTTTCTTAGTTTTAATTAGTTTTTAATCTTTAAAAAAATCATAAAAAATCTAAAAATTAATAAAAAAATATTTTTCTTTTTTACAAAATTTTCTTTTGTCATTTAGTGTCTAGGAAAAATCTAAAATTTAGTATAGGCTTTATTTTTCTTAAATTTCAGTTTTAGACCCGTTTTTACCGGGTAAGTTTTACCGTTTCTTTTC
>BQNB010056698.1:0-26088 GCA_026074375.1 Tanacetum coccineum
ATGAATAACAAATACCAAGTAATTTTATTCATCAAAAAATAAAAATTGTTTTACAATCCTAATTATCCAAATACTAAAACATATATGCATGAAACTAATTAGCAAGTTGAAGTCCAATGTTTCCAACATTATCAACTATTTCTTTACAAGATAGCTAAATAGTTATCTGAGTAAACTTTCCGAATACTTATTTCAAATTCACAAATTGTGAAGGATTTAAACGCTATAATGAGTGTCGTATGTATATTTGCATACTATTGCAAGAATCATAATACGTAAATTTAACAGTACCTTTCATGAGGTATTTGAAGTCAACAACATACCTATCTCAGACAGTTATCTTTACAGCTTCTTAAAATGTAAAGTATTCTTATTCTTTAATGTGTATTGCAACTATGCTCTAAGATAAGTATATCTAGTTAGTAGATTTATCATAAATAATGAAATCCTATTTTGACTAGAATTGATCATTCTCTAGCATTAGTGTTCACAAACAACATTATGACTTATATAATTTGTAAACTTTGTCTTAACAGTTATCTAAATCACTCTCAATTAGATATAGTTATTATCAGTCATCTAAACACTTTCAATTAGATACTGTTGTTGTTAGTTCATCTTGCTCTAATGCTAAAGTAGCAACTAGTCTCATACATAATATAATATATGTACATGATGAATCCTTAGTTAAAAAACACAAGGTTTCCATCCATGTATTAAATTATCTCAATATATCATTTAAGATTTGCTTCAATGATGTATTGCATTGTGTTGGACTTAATTTCCGCATATGCTTATTACAATAAACATTCATCCCAAAGTTGCTCGTTTTATTCCTTAAATTCCTAAGTGAAGTTTCATTCTAACCTCAAGGATTAACATCTATATTAGATGGAATGATACCTTCAATATGTTTATACAACATATGAATTTTAAGGAAAATAAACATAGTCCTCCCACTTGGTATCAGGTGTACTCAGGAGTTATCTTAATTTAATCAAAAATTATATTATGATTAAACTTAAGATCTCAGCTCCTAGATGCATGATCTAATCCACAATTGGATTCTCTTATATTGTATACTTTATAAAGATTATTTAAAAACTCATAACCTTTTGATTACACACCGTCCTCGCAAAATATAATCGTAAAGTAAAAAGTTATAAAATTTAATTGTCATATTACAAATATAGACTCATAACCCTTTTTATTACACATCGTCCTCGCAAGGTAATCATTCAGGAAAGAGTTACGATCCTCAATTTGCCATGCGTCAGATTCAAGAAATCTGTTCGACAATTAGTTATCTTTATATAATTAATGCGTGTAGAAAAGAAAGATTTAATCATCATCAGTTACTTGAGTAAGATTAAAAATTCTTATCATCAGTCAGGCAATAATAAGTATACAATTTTGTCCTTATGAGCCTTTCTTCAAAAGAAACTCATTCTCACCTAACATTTTACTGTTTGGTGAAAGAACAATCAATCTCAAAACATTAATTGTCTTTTAAGGACTGCATCTTATCATTTATAGTTCTAAGATATTTATCAGATCCAGGATGTGATAATTTATCTTATTAGTTAGCAGGTTACTACAACCCTCTAACTTGTATTCCTCAGCATTGATATAAAAATATCACTCTATTGATGAGGCATCCTTACAGATTTATGAATGAGAGTTACATAATACTTTGGTTTGACATTTTCATGTTTTAACCTCAATATGACATTAGCAAGTGAATTCAGAACGTTATGTATTTTGTTCTTGAATATCTTCAAGATCTATAGATGCTCCCACTTACTTTTATAAGAAGAGATACTTCTCTAAATACTAAGTATTTAAGCAACAATGAATTATTCTTAATTGGGACAACAAAATACATTTTACAGTTCTCATCTCTAGCTTGTTAATAATATGCTTCATAAGGTATTAACAAATTTCATAACTTTAATCAAGACATAATAAGATTCATCCCAATCCATAAATAGATAATGTCTTGAATACCTTCTGGGTTGGAACTATATTGAGTGTATCCATGACACACACAAATTTCTAACCTTGATAGATTTTGGAGGTACAACAGTTGAAGTTATTAGAAATCAAACAATATGAATATAGTTTGTTTCAACACATTAGACATACCATGATAGTGTGGTATTCTATGAGTATTGGAATTGTGAGACTTCATCAGAATTCCTCAGATAACTTAATTCTCTATGGATCAAATACTTGTCAATTGGGTTGAGCCAAATTGAATACGCGGTATTTTACACCAAGTGCATGCTATAATGTATATTTCTTGAATAAGTACATTAACTCCATGTTCATGTGTTCACAAGAAGACATAACAGTTTAAGAATTCTTTGATCATGTCTTTACAAGAAAACAAAACATGTAAAATACATTATATGTCTATGAATAATTCAAGGACCATATGTTAACTCTATGTTCATGTGTTTCAAGAAAACAGAACATATCAAGTTATACGTTACAAGTCTCTAAATAATTTAAGGATATTATGTTATTTGTGTTAACAAGAAGACACAACAATTTACTACTTACTTTATGTTATCAGTCATTGACAAATTCAAAGACTTTATAATTATGTCTTAACAAGAACATAATTATACTAACTAAAGTAATTATGAACGCAAACTCTTGAGTTCATTGGTAATTTCAAGTTAATTTCATACTTCATAATCATGATTATATAATTAACCATAATTATTTTAACTAAATCATATAGTCAATAAGTTAAAGTATCTTTACATTATATCTTGACTTTTAAATGTAATAGGGCAACAAACATCTTGTATGTTTAAGTCCTAGTAGATTCATTAGCTTTCTTACCTTACGGTCAAGAGAAACCAATTAATCATATTGTTATATGTTGTTCCTTGCACATACTTAGGATTTCTCCCACTTGTGTACGGAACAACATTACTCAAAGTAGATAAACTATACGACAAACGTTCGATTTGTTTAAACAATATGATAGTGTCACAGATATTACAAGTAGAATTCAAACCATAATGTTTAATAAGGAATTGTGGATTATTATTCTATAGATAACGTTTTGGAAAGCAACATCGGAAAGGCAACGTGTTATCTATAAAATAAAATGTAATTTTCCTTAAACAAAGGTCGTTCATATGCGGAAAGTAATATATTATTTCAAAGCAAGCTTAGAAATAATATGGGCAACTCACCAAGAAATTGTATCTCCCACTTAATTTGACAACCTCTCATTAATGTCATTTCAGTAATAAAACGCATAGCTCCCACTGGATTTGTCAACATTGTAAGTGTTACATCACCAGTAGAAAGCAAATAACGATTTATTTACTTTCCTACTCTCTTAAAATGCCTACAAGTAACAATGTATTTAGGTATTAAACAGCGTATATGAAGTTCTACTTATGTAGATGAGGGACTAGCCATCCATGCTTTCATTAACTTGAATTTTTTTAGCATGCAATTCCTCCTTAATCGGTATGCCTAGCCACAAGGGTGTTTAGCACTATAAGAAATGAATCGAGTCCAAGAAAATTTACCTAGAAGACCTAATAGCAATTTTCTTTACTTGTTACGGTTTAAACTCATACATCGTGACAAGTGCAAGATGTCATTATTTGTAGTTGTAGACACAATGTTCTCTAGTTACACAAATATTTCATCTTTCAAAGATTTCAAAACCAGAAAAGGGTAATGAAATATTGAAAGTGAGTTTAAATATAATTGAGAAAAATTCAATTAAAACCCTATCTTATTCTTGTCAACCAATGAGAAGAGATAGGAGTAAGTCTCACTCTCCTTACCAGGAAAAGAGCCTATGTTTGTCTTTTTGAGAAAAATAAACTTTTGTTTATGAATTATGTTGCAATAACACAATTAATCAAGACATAGAAAGTTCAAATATTAGTATTTTCGAATTAAATTCTTAAAAGAATTAACTACCCAATTAATTACTAATAAGACTAAGATCCCACTTATTACCGAAGGTCTGACCAATGTGTAAACAAGTAGGGCAAGAGGTAAGCGACGATCGTTAATTGCATTGTAAATGCAACTCTTAGATTTACGAGACACATGACTTTAGTAAATCATATAGTAATGTCATGTACATGTTTTGTCTCATCTTATGCCTCAGGTCCGAGGTCTGACCAGGTAACTCGATTTAAGTCCACCAAAAAAGAACTTGTAAAAATTGACAAAGGTGGACCAATGGAAAAAATTCGCCATGGGTTGGAAAGGGCCCTGAGGTTTTCTGACCAGAATAAGACAATCCAAATGCAGTGTTCTTCATTTGGTTGCGTTATAGACTTTAAAACTTTCACATAGGGGTATACTCTTATATTTTACAAAATACGTGACTAAAATTGTTGTTACAAAGAAGCATGCAAAACAACTTGTAGCACAAAGTTAAGAAAACATTTTGTTAACCTTTTTGGTATAGACATCATTTTTGTCAAATGTTATCGGTTAGCTCCAATTTTGGACGCCCACAGAAACGCAGAAACAGGTCAGCCCGAAGTGTATTAAAAACCAGACTTCTTTTGAGGGAACCTTCTTATTCACCAGCCTCTTTAAACCTCTCTTGTTGTTTGTCCAAAAAAAAATAAAAAAAAAACCCAATGGGTGAGCCGTACTTCCAATTGACTAATGATGTTATTGTATGTTAAGAAACCCCTTTTGTTAACATTAGTTTTATAATTGCCAATATGGTGGGATTACAAATTGATCAAACCCTATATTGTACTCCTACTAGGTCCGAATTAGACACAAGTAATTCCAAGAATTTCCCTCAGTATGTGAACCATGTAAGTGGGACGGGATAAGATTAAAGATCAATTCAACCCCTTTGCGCACTATAAAAAAACCTAAATTTCATAGGTTTAATGTATATTTAAATTTGTCCAAAAACCCCATTTTCGCAAATAACACATAACTGGTCACAAGGAGTATAATTACGTGTGTAATATTAGACATGTTCAATCCAAGTTTCTTTATAAGTATAAGTCCATTTCAAGAGATTTTCATTAAAGTCTATTTGCAAAATATTAAGCATCACATGGTATATTTAAATATAAGCATATCAATAGCAGACATTAAAATTGATTATAATTGAGTCAAACTCTTATAATGAAAGCTGTAAATCATACTAATTGCATTGAGTTCTTAAATGAGTCCTCCCTAAATTGGAGAACAAAAGACTCTCAATAGGTTTTCTGATAACAGTTACCTAGATCGCCACATCCATCATGTCTAGCATGCTATGCGTGGGTCTTAAGGCTGAGATAAACAAGAATAAAAATAACATGGCAGTTTAATTAACATTTAATTTTAATCTATTCTTCTTTTTATCAAGTAACATTTGTGTTGATTCTAGGTGTTTATTCATTATTTATGGCAAGGATTGCATATCATTGCCATACATTTTCATAAAACAATAAATAAATCATTATCTCATGCAGCCTTAGCGTGTTTAATTGTTGTAACCCATAAAACACCAAAACGAGTTGGCTCGGGTGTTGATTTTTTGGTATTGCACTGTAGGGATTTGATAAATTGTTAACAATTAACAACCATGAGTACGCAGCGAATATGGATCATGTTTGGTACATATGATTAACACACAATAAATAAACAAAATATAAATAGAAAATTAACCCTTAAAGTCAACAGCAAATGTTAATGAAACTAAGATGGTTAAGATACCCACCTCTACGGTTGCTCACATAACACGTCAAACAAGCACGTCACGATGCTAGTCGTTGCTTCACAAAAAACCAAACAAAGAACACGTGTTCTTGTATTTGTTTCAAAACCAATGGGATACTCAATAAAGTGTACATCAATTGGAATGGATAAAATAAGAAAGAAGAATAAACAACAAGTTATTTTATTTGTTTCTTATCCTTGAATAAATGAAAAAGTCAAATCCATTTGGATTTGAGTTTCCGTCGTTGATTATATAAGCGATAAGAGAAATAAAATTTTGACTTTTAGAGTATATGTGTCATATGGATTTTTTGTGTGTCCGGGAAATGAGATGAGGTATTGGGATGTTTATATAGCACCTCAAACCTAGTTGTAGATAACTTTAAAACTTTGAAGATAAACTTCAAGTCTTAAGCTTTTATCAACAACTTTCCATCTTATCTTAATTTAATTTATCTTGTCATTTAATTTTCACACAAATCCCTTTCTAGAATCCTCCAAAATCTACCACATTTGGGAAGAGGACAAGGGTTTCCATTTTGACATTTTAAGTCCTTCTCTCTTTTTTATTTAATGGATATATAAAGTTAGTTAACCGTCTAACGGAAAGACAACGACCGTTTAAATATATATCGTGAAACATATTATATAATTATAAACTATATACAAAGATATATTATTTAATTACATAATAAACGTACTCTTCGTATCTTACGTGTGTGCCCCCAATAGGCTCACACATTTCTAGTCGTATAGGTGCTAATCCAACTAACATATTCCAACATTTACCCCTTCGAACGAGTCATTTTTTTATTATGCAAAACTAATTTGGAAACATGCATTATATCTCTCAGATGTCGGTGCATGAATTCCCAGGAAATTCAACTCTGAAGGATGTTTTCAACATACCCGTCACGGAAGCTCATCGAGGTACTCTCTATACGGGTTTTCTCTAAATCAAGAGTTAAGGCCAAGGCTCAACCACGAAGTTGTGAGTGATCCTTAGTTGCAAAAGGTAAAAAATATGGGGTGGATGTGATTGTGCTAACACAGAATACTAACAAGTCTCTAACTCGAGTACAGGAAGAGATTCAACGATGTTTGACAGGGGGTCACTCGGGTGCAAAACTTATAGCAGGAGGCAGACTGTTTAGTAGCAATGAAATTGAACCTTACAATCTCCCCTATTTAGTTATTAAATATAGCCTAAGTGTTATCAGTGTGATTGAGTCATACAGCTTCTTCTCACATGATTTATAGAATGTCTTTTAAGGACTACCGATAGTTTTAACAAAAGATACTTCATTAAGTGATTACAAAGCCCTATTATCTACTACAAAAGATAACAAAAAAACATAATAAGTACTCAGTTCATCTCATATCTAAGAGCTTCCAGCTTGACTTTCTTTGACTTGAGCTTTTCTTGAACGAGATGTTTAGCAATGAGTTTCCTCAGGTTTATGTCGAACCTTGCATTTTTAGGTGAGTTAACCATAAGAAGGAAGCTACAAGGATATGAAACAAGAGCTTTCATCCCTACTTTGTCGATGTCACTCCATCTTTAAAATGCTTGGTCATCGAACTCATCAGTGAAGAAGATTCCATGCTCAGGTTCTTCGATAACCATGTTGTTGACAAACGAGACATTTTCAGGGAGAGCTCGATTGCATTCCAATCTAGGAATTCTTACTTCAGGCTCCAGTTCCATGTGTTTCCTATTTTTTCTTGAGGATTTAGATGAGACTTGTTCAGGAGCAGGGAGTGCAGACTTGATTCCAAGTTCTTTGGGAATTTTTCTTATCCTTTCATACCTTCAGGCTAGAGAATTCATCAAGTCTTTTACAACTGCATTTTTCTTTGTGGGAATGATTTCCCTCAGCTCATCCAATTCAGTGATACCAAAGTCACCAAATGCAAAAGGATTATGGACATCAAAGTTTCTATCATCAGTACCTCTTCAGGCTTGGTTTTTGGATGAATTTTGATGTCAGTGATAGCCTCAGGTTTTAGTCTGCTGCTGATGGTCCACATTTAGTTATCATACTTGTGCTTTCTGAGTTTAAGAGATTTTTTAACTTTCTCAACGTGTTTTTTCTTGAGGACCTCATGCTCAGCATCCTGAGCTTTCTTAAAATTTTCACCAGCCTGAGTGGTAATCGCCTCTTTTGGATGAATCCTAAGCTTCTTGGCTTCTTCCCTAACTACCTTAATCACTTCAGGCTTACTTATTGCATAGAGTTTGGCATCTTCCTCAACTTTCTTGATTCTCTCTTCCTTATCCATGTGTGCCTGAAGTTGTTCAGCAGTAAGATAGTACACCTCTCCATTTATTGTATAAGGAATAAGAGCATCAGGACCAGGAAAAATAATAGATAAGGCTTTGACCGGCTTTCTTTGATCTTCGACTTGGTCATCAGTGGCAATACCTTTGCTCTCTCTTTGTGGAATGATTGGTTCAGGATTGATGATGGTGATTGGTTGTGCTTGAGTTATTGCTAAGTTGAGGTTTGGATGAACCAATGAGCTTAATGTTGGCATCAGTTGAGTGCTTAGGTTCTTTAGACTTTTCTTGCCTGATTACATCAGTCTCCCCCTTAGTGTGAGACTGAGGATCTTCAGTGGCAGGGGTGGTAGCTTTCTCCCCTTCAACATTTTGCTGGAATTAATGAGAGCAAGTGTTGTAGCGACACTGCTTGAGGATTTGCTTTAAAGAGGCTTGCTTGGATGTTGCTTTTGTGCTCTTTCAAGACATGTAAAGGTCTAGAATACTGATATTTCATGCCATGTTTGTCGAGGATTTGGCCCAAGTAGCTAGCCTATTTATTGGTTTGAAGTGCATAAGCCTAAAGATTTTCAATTAGCTGTAGAGTGAAAAATAATGACTTTCTATAAATCAGTGTGAGAAGAAGTTTTGTAAAAATTTTTGGGGTGTTTGTTTAAATCTTAGAGAGATCATACTTTGATCTTTGGTGGTTTCGCGTGGTGTTATACACACTCGTATATTCAAGACCGATGTAACGTTTATTGCTAAAAGGTACACATGTTCTATCTTTTGTTAATTATAGTATTCTATACGTGATCTTAATTCCGCTGCGCACTTGTGTTAATTAAATTGGTTAATTAGATCTTAAAACCCAATAGTGGAATCACGAGCCATCGTATATAATTTTTAATTAGAAGGAATTTTTTTGTCAAAATTAGGGTTCTTGATTAATTTTTAAGCCCTTTGGGCGTTTTGATCCATAAAGATTAGATCTTTACGTTAAAGATTTGATCTTTAGTGGTTATTAAAATTAATTAGACGAATTATAGGGTTGCATGAAATTTGATGTGCTAAATTAGATGTGTTTATTGTAAATTGATCTATTGTTAGTTAAATTAAATTGTTAATTTGAGATCCATGATAAAATCATGCAAATTTATCATGGATTGATATTTGATATATGAATCTTGTTAATTTGTTAAAAGGATTATGAATAATTTGAATCAAGAATTGACATAAACTTTGAATATTTGATATAATTGGTAAGATCCATAATTCAAGAACTCGGGAAGACCCTTGTTATTGAATTAATGGGGCCTAATGGTTTAAAAGGTTTATGTGCTATGTGTTCTTTATTTATATAAGACTTATGCAATCGATTAAATTGATGTATGTGGCCGGAGTCATTGGATGAAGGAGCCTTATATGGATATATGCATATTTTTTAATTATTAGATAATTAGGATCATATTTAATGTTTGCATGTTCTTAATTGTTAAGTGTTTAAATAATTGTTATTTAGTTTAGTTTATGTTTATATAATTTTATTTTAAGTTCTTGACTTGTTAGAAAGTAAAAGGGTTTTTCGAAAAACAAATATAAACATGACTAATGATTATCGAAATAAGATTTATTATGAACTATTAATTGTAAAGTCTTATGTGACAATTGGGTGTGGTTATCTATAATGTTATGGCTCATACCTTAACCTCCCACGTCGAGACTAGCAATTTATAGCTTATAATGTGTTTTTTAAATTAAAGATTTAAAATATTTAGTAATGAGTTTAATTTGCAAAAAAGTACTATCTGTTGCATGGATAAAGGTTCGGGGGAGCCCCCAGACTCTATTAGACTTCCGTTTATAGACACCATTACCTTATAATACCAGGCAACATTGTAGTTTCCTTACCTTGCATACTATTTAGGAAGCCGCAAATGGTATAGGGTTTGAATTTTGCAATTCTATTAATAGTATTTATGCAACGATAAAACCGTAAACAATGGTTTGTTTCTTCTTTGAAGAAGTCAAACCGAGAGTCCTTTCCTTGTAAGGAACATGGAGACTCATTCCTATAATCTTTCTTGCGCCGGAAAGTTATAATAGGAACATAGGAATTGTCCTAATGTAATCAAACTCATAGAAAACTTAAAAGTTAAGTATATTGCATGACTTACATTTTCATATAGATTTCATCACCCTTATTCGGTGGTGAATACTTTGAAACATATAAGACATATAGATAACTAGAGAATATGTTCTTAAAGCTATCAAAGGATAAACATTTAATGTAGATGGCTTTTGATTTATTGATTAGGAAATATCAATATTACCGCAAAAGAGGTAAAGGCAAACTAGGATAATGTATCTAGTTGTTTGTTTTAATCAAAATTAAGGAGGAAATTGCATGCCCAATTTTCAAGTAAATAAATAGCATTGATGGATAGTCCCTCATCTACATAGTAGAACTTTTGAAATCCAAGTAAATTGTTACTAATTGAGATTTCAAAAGGAGTTGGAAAATAAATAGATCACTATTTGTTTTCACTGGTCATGGAACACTTGCAATGTTGTCAAATCCAGTGGGAGCATCGCGATTTATTTCTGAACAAGACATTCATGTGATGTTGTCAAATTCAGTGGGAGCTACAAGGTTTTTATCTTAGTAGTAACCTAAATTATGTCTTGCTTATCTTGAGATAATATATAATTTTTCGACTATAGACACTCATGGTTTTAAGGATAGTCATGCACTAGTTCTTATTAAACAAAGAGGTTCTATATCTACTTGTAACGCTAATATCTATGACACTATCATATTGTACATACAAACAAACGAATGTCGTGTTGTTTTAACTACATGTATGATGTTGTGCCATGCATTTTGAGTGTTGCCTAAACAAACGGTCCCATGAAGTCTATGCCCCAAACGTCAAAGATTTACACAAACCCAATCGTAGCCCTTCATTTTGAGTGTTGCCCAATCAAAATTATATCAACCATTGATCGAATTGAGGGTTGGTGATTGCCCACCGTGGATATTGACAACTTTGTGGGAGGTGGGGTTAATGTTAGTGACTAGGTTTGGATAGGGACATGGGAAGTCAAACGAGAATGAAGTGGACAGATTGTGGGGTGCTTTGATTTGGCAGGAAAACAAACCAAGAAGATATACAGTATATCTTTTTTATTTGAAAGGGTGAGTTTTGGTTTGTTTTCAAAAATGGTCCCTCATCCTTTATAACTTCATTGCAAGAAAGGTCCTTGTGGGGGTAATGTTTTGGGATGTTGGCAGAAAATACCCCCAAGGGTGATACTTGTTATTTCACCACAAGTCCTTGTGGTGTATGACTTTCTAGATGTGGCAGTTTAGGCCCTTGTGGTATTTCTTTGGTTATATGGAAAAATTAACCCCCCTCTTCTTTGTGGGCTTATAACTTAAAAAGTGTTGGGCTCTTTGGTATGGTTTGGGCTGTAAGTCTTTAATAATACTAATGGGCTTATCCGGCCCATTAGATGGGTGCGGGTGGGCCCATTAAGTATTCTTCGGTGTCGGCTCCGGTTTTGACTGTTGACTTTTTCCGGGTTGACTTTGACTTTGACTTTGGCTTTGATTTGACTTTGGCTTTTCCATGCTTTTCCATTCCGTGTTTGGTTTTGTCCGTTTTTGGCTTGATTTTTCGTTCTTTTGTCGGATATCCGTTTCCTGCATAAAATAAATGAAAACATACAAATACAATGTTTTTTTGGTACGTTTTTGGTCATTTAAGTCCGGTTTTAATGGATAAAGGTATGTGTAATTAAAAAAACATACCAAAAATTCCCCCATAATTGGATATGCGTATTTGTCCCTCACGCAATGCTATGAAGTAAGCACTTAAAAAACTAAGAATCGCGATCCCCCTCGACTAATAACCTCGAAAAGTAGCTAAGTGTTCATCAAGGGAATTAAAGACTCATAAGTTTTGAAAATCTCCATTTTACATTTTTATATATACACTTATTCCTTAACATCTTTTTGTTATTTTTTCTTTTTCTCATTTTTTTTGTTAGTTTTCAGATTGTTTGACTTTGTTATTTTATAACTTTTAGGATCTTAAACAAGATGCATTTCGATCCGAGTATGCCCAAAAAGGATAATTCATCGTTCTCGTCTTTTCATTTATTCCAAACAAGCTTTAAAACGAAATCCCGCTAATTATGAGTTAAGATCCTAACACTTTACTCATTGTTTGCAACTTTAATAACTTTTTCACTCCCGGACATTATTATATTTAGGTGTATGTGCTATTTTGAATTTCAACCATGGATCAACGTTTTGCAACATTCTATGTTTCACGTTCCACCCGAGGAGTATAATGAGTTTGCAAGGCTGGATCATCACATGTAGCGTACTTTCGTCTCGGGCACATCCAACTTGCGGTTTTTAAGTGACCAGGCTTTTGACACCCCACAGAGACTAGTATCGGGACTCACAGACCTTAGGTTTCATAAACTCTTAGGTTTTCCGTATGCACATAGCTTATAAAATAGAATAGCCAAAGTTTAAAAGCATATTTGAATTTAACAAAAAAGAATATTTCTGTTTATTCACACCTAAATATTAACTATTTATTGCAATTTATACCTTGACTTTTAGAAGGCTGCAACATCGGTTGTCAGCCGGCAAGATGCAGCAAACTTTTATCAGTCTCGGATTATTATTCTTACTATGGGCTTTCTTTAGAAGGCTGCAACATCGGTTGTGAGCCGACAAGATACAGCAAACTTTTATCAGCCCACAGTTTATATTTATTATATTTTTGCATTTTCTTATCATTTTTATTATTTTTGAAAATTTTTAAATTTTTTCATTTTTTTGAAATTTTGGTGGTAAAAACGGGATTACGTGAAAACAACGGCTGCAGGCACAATCAAATCGAAGATCCCCCCATACTAGAATGAAACATTGTCCTCAATGTTTTTACGAAGGGTTTCTACGTAAATCCTAAGCCGTTTATTAAGTATGCTTAAAGATAAACGTTAGTCGATAAGATTTGGATATCGGATTCCCAAATGAAGCTGAGGATTTGAAGCTCTTGTGATCGAAGGACAAAAACCGCGAGCACGAGAGGCTTCAAAATCCGGGCAATCCTGGACAATACAGCACAAAACACAAAACATGGAAAAGGAAAGAGGCAAGCCTCCTCACAACAACTAAACACTTATTCATTACTACTAAGCTAGCATACTACTACTACGGATAAACTAGGATAAGCATGGGGTGCCTCCCACGAAGCGCTTGTTTTAGGTCACTTAGCTTGACCTAATCCCTGAATTTAATTGTCCTTAGGGAAGGTTTGGAGATCCGGGATATCCATAGCAGGGACATCCCCTCCAAAATAGTGCTTTAGACGATGACCATTTACTTTGAAGTTTGGCCCGGAGTTTTGGGATAACTCAACGGTGCATTTTTGGAAAAACTTGGAACAATGGTAAATGGTCCTTACCAACGGGAATTTTCAACTTGACAGGCGGAGAATTTTTTTCATCTAGAGTTAAAGAGGAGGACTTGATCACCGACGTTGAAAACGCGGTTTTTGATCTTTGCGTCATGAATCCTCTTAGTTTTCTCTTTGTAGATCAAAGAATTTTCATAGGCCTGATCACGCAGTGCCACGTTAATTCATGATTTGCACTTTGCGTTGATTCACACGCACGCCCCGGTTTGAGATCAAGGTTTTTGCATGTTTAGGGCCCAGTAAGCTTTGTGCTCCACTCAATCGGTAGATGCATGCCTTCCATATACAAGCTGTACGGAGTGCACCCAAGGGTGTTTTTGTACGCTGTAACGTAAGGCCCAGGGAGCGTCATCCAGTTTGTCTTGACCAAGAGGCACATTTTTGCCCAATGTCCTTTTCAAGAATCTTTTTAAACATGAATTCGATACTTCAACCTGCCCCACATTTGCCTTAGGTGTGATACGCATGGAGAGAACGATGAAGTGACTTCATATTTAAGCATGACCTTTGCAACTGTCATTGCAAAAATGTGTTTCCACGATCACTGAAGATAGACACGGGAGCAAGCGACCGAATCAGGCAAAGAGAGCTTTATAGAAATTTGCAAACTACTATAACTCGGGCGTCGTTGGTGGGACGCGCCTATTCTTCAACCCCATTGACAGATAGTCAAACCGCCACGAGTATGTATTGTTGCCTTTAGAAGAGGGAACGGTCCCCATTAAGTCGATGCCAAACGTCCCCAAAGAATCACAAACTTAGAATGGCATTTTGAGGCATCTCATACCCTTTGTGAAATTTTTCCTTGTCGTTGCACGAGTCACAGTTTTTAACCAACTTCGTGGTCATCTTTATATATTGAAGGCCAAAAGAATCCGTCATCAAAGACCTTTTTTGCGGTGAGATTTGCACGTGATGTCCCCCCGATGGTCCATTGTGGCAAGTTTTCGAGAAATTGTCAAGCTTCTTTGCCGTGCACACAAGAACCGCTCGATCATTTTGATCCGCACAGATTTTGACAAGAAGGGGTCATCCCAAAAAAAGTTAGTGTTTGACCAGCTATATCTATTGAAAAACATTGTATTTTCCTGTTGGATGACATTCCTTTGACAATGGAAGTTCCCCGATGGAGTGTTGCGATAATCTGCAAACCATGGGTAGCTACTATCAAGCGGGAATGAAGAGCAAACAACCGATCCAAGATGGGATTATTCGAGAGTGAAGGATGGGGTGGTGAGAGTGGATGCCCCGAGGATTTGTCCTTTTTCTCGACTTGGGGATCTGGCTCGCGGGCTAGGGCGGGGGTGTCTTTCAGCTAGTTTTATTCCTTGAGAAGAGGGGGGGGGGGTGTGTCTCCGGGGGACAAGTGTCTGGAACGGAGGATGATCGTTGGTGGGGGGGAGTTGTATGTGGGTTTAATAATGGGGAGTTGTTTGGTGAGACGTGGTGAGGAGGTGTAGTATGTGTATGGGAGCTGTGTGAGTGTTGTTGAGTTAATTGTTAGGTTTGAGGATTGTATGTGAGGGGGGTTAATTTTGTGGGTTAGGGGGGGGGGGGGGGGGGGGGGGGGGGTGGGTTTGGTGGTACGGCCAGATTTTCTACTCCTTTTTTGTCTCGATGACAACACGAATTCTTGAGCAAAAGGACCACCCGCATCAGTCTTGGCTTATGCATCTTTCTTAGCGAGAGAGTACTTAATAGCATAAAGGTCGTCGATGTGTGTGTCTTGGGGTGGTGGGCACTGATGCTGCTGAGAACACACACACCAATAGAGATGACCGCGAATTCAAAAGCTGAGCGCAGCTACGGCAAGCAATTCTTTTCGCGTAGTGAGCGGTGTGCTTGACTTCATCATGAGTTCGCTGTGCGCGAGCGGGTCATCTTGGGTGTGCTTCTTTTCGAGAGTGCGCCTAGAAGTGGGGGGGGGGCGCCAATTGCAAAATACACTTGCATCACACTTAGTTCCGAAGGGCAAGTCGCCAGTCGGACATTCAAAAGCCGGAGCCTCGGTCAATGTCTTGTTTAAGTGTATTAAAGTTTCGATACACTCTTCGAGAAAAAATGGAGTCTCTTTTTTCAAGCAGAATGAGGTCATTTGGCGGGATATTTTTTTGAAGTTTGTATGAACCGTCGGTAAAAACCGGCATGCCCAAGAAAACTTCGGACACCTTTCACAGTAGTCGGGTGAGGGAGCTTGGCGATAACGTCAACTTTAGCTCGATCGACCTCAATTCCTGATTTGGAGATTTTGTGTCCAAGAACAATGCCTTCCTTCACCATGAAATGGCTTTTCTCCCAGTTTAGGACCAAATTGGTGTCTTCACACCGTTTCAACATTTTGTCCAAGTGGGATAGGCATGTAGAGAAAGAATCCCCGAAGACTGAAAAGTCATCCATAAACACTTCCATCGTTTTCTCGATCATGTCGTGGAAGATTGCCATCATACATCGTTGGAACGTGCCGGGTGCATTGCATAGCCCAAAAGGCATGCGACGATAGGCAAATGTTCCGTATGGGCAAGTAAAGGTTGTCTTTTCTTGGTCCTTCGGGTCTATGGGAATCTGGAAATAACCCGAAAAGCCATCGAGGAAACAATAGAATTGGTTTCCCGGCCGACTCTTACAGCATTTGGTCCATGGAAGGGAAGCAAAAGTGGTTCCATTCGGTAGCCTCAATTCAACTCTTCTAAAAATCGATGCACACACTTCCCTGTGACCAATCGAGTCAGAATAAAATCATTTTCATCGTTTTTGACGACGGTCATGCCACCTTTCTTTGGTATAAATCAATCCGGCGTCAAGAAGTTTTTCAACTTCTTTCTTGATGACGTCGTGGATTTTTGGATTTACCCGCCTTTGATGCTGAACCGTCGGTTCGTAGTCCTCTTCCATGAGAATTTTGTGGGTACAAAACTCTGGGTTGATACCCTTGATATCAGAAAGTTTCCAAGCGATGGCTCGCAATTAGGACTTTAGAATCCTTGATTAGAGCTTCTTTGTCTCATTCTTTAGATCTTTTGCAATTATGACGGCAACCTGTCGGAGTATCTCAAAAATGCATATTCTAAATGAGGTGGCAAGTCCTTGAGTTCAACCTCAGGGGGCTCATTAACTGAAGAGTTTGCTTCACAGATTTTAAGATCTTTTCGAGTTTCCAAAAATAAGTTCCTTTATTTGGGATGTGTTGTTGTATGGAGACACTATTAAGAATTGC
Organism: Tanacetum coccineum; assembly: GCA_026074375.1. NCBI lineage: Eukaryota > Viridiplantae > Streptophyta > Magnoliopsida > Asterales > Asteraceae > Tanacetum > Tanacetum coccineum. Next base: position 16,703 of record BQNB010056698.1, read on the forward strand.
TTCGAGGAGAAGAATGTCCCCATCAGGGTCATAATATGTTGGATCAACTTCCGGTGAAGTTGGATCATCCTCTATAGCAAGAAAAGAGTCGGCTTCTTCGAAAAGGAGAAAATCACTGTCCCCGAATGGAGTTAAAGTTGGAGAAACAGTAGAGACGATTGGATCATAGTAAGGAGTAGTGATTGCACTCGAGACTCACATTTGAGAAACCAAGAACTGTCATTGAGATTATTCTTCACAGCCATAACAAAATCGACAATTCGTTTGCCGTCATATGATTGTAATTAGCCGTGTATCTCGAAGTTTGGTCCAGATTAAATGTAATGGCCTCTCTGCCAACACGAAGGGTTATTTACCCTCGATATATCGATTAATGCACGACGTCTTTAAGAAACTCCTCCCGAGTAATTATAGGTAGCTCCAAGGGGTCTGGCTCAAAATCGACGACCATGAAATCTGCAGGAAATTAGAACTTTACCACCGTTACATAGACGTCTTCAGCGATACCGATCGGTTCAGAGATTGAACGGTCCGCTAGATTCAAGCTCATTGCAAGTCGGGGTTAGTTTCGGGAAGGAGATGATGATTTTGCCAAACGGAATATGGCATAAATTAATGCTTGCGCCAAGATCGGCCCAAGGCGTTGCAATGTATTAATCCCGTAAAATTCCACATAGGAATAAAGAAACGGCCAGGGGTCTCAAGTTGTCTTTGGTAACTTGTTTAGATGACCGATGAGGCAATTCTCATTCAATGGGGTTCTAGCCATTTCACTCAACTTTTCCTTGTTTCCGATTAAAGTTTTTAGAGTCGAGGCGAATTTTGGCATAAGCATCAAGGCATCCGTAAAGCTAATTTCGAAACTCAAATCTCGAAAGATTTCATAGAATTTCTCAATTTGGTCGTTAGCTTTTTCACGACGTCTTTCATCATTTCTTCTTGAAGGAAATGGAATCGATGCTTTTTGGTTAGGCCTTGAAGCACTAACTGGAGCATTTACGGGCTCAGAGATTGATTCATGATGGACAACAGGGACAACCGGAGGTTGGACGTCTTCGGTGCTTCCGTTATTAGTAGGAAGCATCGTGTCCTTTGTGACCTCGGGTTCACGTTCTACTACTTTAGGAGAAGAAGTAGTATGAATCGTGGGTCCCTTGTAAGCTACACCACTTCGAGTGGTAATACCCTTTAAATCCTCTTTCGGGTTAGTAACAGTGTTACTAGGAAGAGTTCCCGAAGTAGAGGCGGTATTGGAAGTGACAAATTTGGAAAGCATGTCCGTGAGATTGGTCAATTGATTTTGCATGTTTTGACCTTGAGTTTGCATGTTCCTCATCACAGCATCATTAGCCTTTACGTAGGCTTGGAAATCTTCCTTCGATACTCTTGAATTTGGAGCTGGAGCTTTATAGCAGAGCATGATAAAGCAGAGGTTGAACAACCTGAGGTCGATAGATTTGACCTTGATTGAACCGGGGGTTGGTAAGCTGAAGCCTAGATTGAAGTTCCCTCGTTTGGTGTAACGATTCTGATTGTTTCCTTGATTTTGCACATTATGATTGTTTTGAGTGGGAGGAAAACCGGGAGGTCGAATTTTATTTGAAATCGGGGCTCGATAACGGTGTTTCCTTGGTTGTAGTTAGATGCGGCTGCTTGAGAGACCATATCTTGATATTATCACGATAAACAGTGTGCAGTGTTGCTGGACAAATTTTGGTAGGAATGAGACACCACCGCAAGTAACACAACTTTCCTCACCGCTTGACGGGAGTAGGAGGCGTGAGATTGAATTTTCTTATCAAGAAGTAAAGCTTTTCACAAATCCTTTTACTCATCATCTTCGGAAAGAGATTCGGGGGGAAGTGCTCCGTATCACATTCTGGCAGCAACTGGTTTGGTTTACTTGAATTACGAACTTTGGATTAGCTTTTCATGATTCTTAGTCGAAACACTAGGCAATTTATCCAAAGTTGCCACCGCGGCGGAATTTAACGAATCTTGATCGTTAGAGTTCAAGGCATTATAGAATGTATCGAGTTGATGCAACTCAGAAAATCCATGATGTGGACATGCCCGAAGAAGATCGTTAAATCGATCCCATGCTTCATAAAACGTCTCATCAAATCTTTGTTGAAATCTCGTGAGTTCACTGTTTTTTTGAAGATTTGTTGTTTCAGAAGGAGGGACAAAATTGTTGAATAATCATTAGACAAGATCATCCCATGATTTGGAAATCGATCTAGGGGGTTCTTTTCAAGCCAAATCCGGGCTGCCCCTGAGGGAAAATGGGAAAAAGCATGAGCTTTACCGACGTACTTTTGACGTTTGGTACCTCATCGTAGCAGTGATCTTGTGAAATATCTGATGTGGGCATGAGGATCTTCTTATGTCAGGTTCCGAATAATTTCTTGTTTTGAACGAGGTTAAGCAGACCGTGCTTAAGCTCAAAGTTGTCCGCGGTGATTTCGGGCACAACGATGGCATCCTCGTAACCCGCGGTGGGTGCTTCAAGCAACTGAGCCATAGTCCGGTTATCATCCATCGGAGCTAGTGGTTCTGGATTTTCAATTGGTTCTTCAAAGTTAAATTGTTCAACAACAGGTTTGGAACCTTTTGTTGTTAGTTATGAAGAATACGATTTGGAACGAGTGTGAACACTAAAAAAAGAAAATTTACCACTAATTTTTTTTATGTTCTTTTTTTGGTCCATAAAAGTAATTCAAGTATTTATTTAAATAACGACATGAAAAAGTCAAATAAACTAATAATCGACAATCCTTCTCGGTAACTCTTCGAAAAGAAAAACCGCACAAAGGAGTCGGTAGGCGAATAGGAAAGCGCGAAGCTATTGAAAAACCTTTTTCCTTTTTTTTTAGGTTCAAAAGTTCCTAGGAACAACCCGCCTTATACCTCCCTCTTAGAGTTAGTTTATCTTTTAAAAGGTGAACCGTCACCTCGCAAGTGAAACAAAAGGCAAGTTTTTAAATCTTTTGTTCGAAGTTGGGAACCTAAAAAAGTATTCACCCAGAAAGTTATTATGTTAAAACGCTGTCAGTTAGAATAGTTATAAGTTGGGGTATTGGTTTGTACACCAATTTGGTTGGAAACGTTGTGATGTGGTACTTGTGTAGAGAGTGATGAAAACAGGGGCGTGTGTGGTTAGGGTCGTGAGTGGATATTATGTATGTGTGTATGATTTGGTGGTATTGGGTTTGTGGTGTGTGTCATTAAAAGATTGATGAGGGCAAGTAGGGGGGAGACTAAAGAAGGAGAAAGCGTAGGGTGTGATACAATGAGGAGTTTATTAGGGTACTGTGGAGTATTTAGACTAGGTTGGGTGGTTCTCATTTTTCGAGTTCTTTTTTCTAGTGTCGGTGGGTTTGTGTGGGTGATTTGTGGGATGTATATTGGTATGGGATATGGGGGATTGGGGGGGGGGGGGGGGGGGCGGGAGGCAGTAGGGGCGGACAGTTCTTGGGGTCAAAGACACTTCTGTGGGGTGGGGACAAGACTGGGGTTGGCTCGGGCAAGGGAGAGGCGGGGGGGGGGGATGGGGGACCGGTCGACGGGACAGCGGGGGTGGCGCCGGCTGGCAGGCGGGAGGCGGTGCGGAAGAGGAGATTGAAGGAGGGTTTTTGTGCAGGGAGGGGCAGAGGGCTGGGGGAGAACACCTGCGTGTGGGAGAAGGAAGTAGATTATTGGATAATGAACTGATTATGCGAAGATAAGGTAGGGTAAGGATAGTGAGGTGGCTCCTAAAAACACACACAATGAAACCAGAAGTATGAGAGGAATGGTGAGGTAGGGCCGGTCGTGGGTGGCTTGAGGTATGCGCGCTCAACGGTGAGGCTGTGGGCACTGGTGACGGAATCGAGTAACGAGGTCCTGAGCGAGAGTGGGGGTGGGAGTTTAGTACGAGTGGAGAGTAAATGTCGAGTGAGAGATCGAGGGTTAGGGGGGGGTTGGGGAAGCGCAAAGTTAGAGGAGGCAAGAACGAGAGACAAAAACATTAAGGCCAGGAAGGACCAGCTCGGGGAAAGTCTTAGGAGATAGAGGAAGGGAGTAAGCGGGACGAGAAAGCGTGGGCGGAGTCTGCTGAATATGGGCGGCGTGTTCTGAGGAGCACGATGGAGCCGGAAAAGACGCGGTGGAACGAATCTTAGACGGAAAAAGTGGGAGTAAACGCTACAGAGATAGCGGGATATTTTGGTGACTGTTCTAAACGTGACTGGCGAAGGTGAAGAGGCGGAAGAGAGAGTAGGGGGCAGTAGGGAGGATACAAAGACAGAGACTGGTGCAAAAACGGAGGAGAGGGTGGGCGGTTTTAGTAGGAGGCCCAACGAACGGAGTATCGTGGAGAGTGCAGCGGTTATGAGTTAGTGGTAGGGTGTTGGTGTACTGAGTGTGGGAGGTGTTTATTGTAGGTTTTTAGATATATAGTTGATGGTATATGATAGTGGAGGTAGAGTATTTATATGGTAGTTGAGAGGGGGTATTTGAGGTGTAGACGTGGGTTAGGGTGTGAGGGGGATTGGGATTTTGGGGTGATGTGTGGGGGGAGATGGGATAGTTCTTAGAGATGTAGTTTTTAATTATAGTGTGGATGGGAGTGCAGGTGTGTAGTATGTTATTAGGGAGTGTGAGGGGTATGGGTGTTTAGTTTTATGGGTTGGTTAGGGGGATGGGTGAGTAGTTTAATGGTTTTTTGTAGATGTTGGATTTTTGTTGGAGATGTGTTTGGTGGGGGGTTTGATTTGGTTTAGGAGGGAGATTTGATAGGTAGAGGATATTTTAGATGTGTGTGGGATTGAGAGGAGGGTGAAGGGTAGTGTTATTTCAGTATTGGTCACTGATAGTATTTGGGTCTGGTGGTGATAGAGGGGTGGAGTGTTAGGATGAGGGATGAAGTTAGGTTTGTGTGGATAGGTGTGGGTTGATTTATTTGGTAGGGATATTTTATTGTGTTGGTGTATTGTAGGATAGGATGTATGTGGTATAGAGGTGTGGGTGTGTGAGGGTTGTTTTTTTTATGAGGTTTTTTGTAATGGATAGTGGGTTAGGATTTTAGGTAACTTATTTGTACGCGGGGGGCTGAGAGGGGGGGAGGGGGCCCGTACGGTGAGTCTTGTAAAAAAGGGCGAGCGTAGAGTAGTTGTGAAAAGAGATTGGAAGGTGGGTGGCGGGCGCGGTGGATGGGTCGGGGGGGAGGGCGGGGTGGGGAACAGGGGATTGGGGTGGGTGTGGGGTTGGGAGTGGGGGGTGGAGGTTGTGGGGGGGAGTGGTCGGTTGTAGGGGGGTATGTGGTAATGTTATATGGTTCTGGGGTATAGGGGGTATTTGGGGATGTGTGTCGGAGGTTGTTGGTTTTGGGCGGAGTGCGTTTTCTGCGCGTGTGTGTTATATATGTAGGGTCTTAGGGTTTTTTGTGTTGGATTCTTTTAGGTGTCCGCGGTTTGGTATAGGGGTAGTTGTGTGGGGGGGTATATATAGTGGCGGTTATAGTATGGTGTGGATGTATCTCGTAGACGGGACGGAGTTGTGTTGATGATTTATGGGGGGATATATGTTGGTGTTTCGGGGTATAGTTATACTGAGTCTTGTCTGATACAGGTTGATTGGTTGGGTGATTTCTTTTCTTATTTGTTGATTCTAGTGAGATTCTTGGTAGTTGTGTTTTCTATTTGTGTTATTGTTTTCAATTCTTACTTTTCATATTCTATTACTTTATTTTTTCTTATCAATCCCTGTCTTCCTTAAGGGTTCTTTTCTTTTGATCGTGACGTTGAGGGTTCAACTATGACTAAAGAGAAAATTTATTACAAAAAAGAAAATATATTTTTTGAGATTTGAAAGAATAGAATTTTTAATAAAAATATTAAACTTTTTAACTAATTAATTATAAAAAAAACTAAACTATATTTTTAAAAATTCTGAAACATTTACCAAAATACTAGAGACCCTAAATACTTACCTAAATAAAAATAAGAAGACCCGAAATTCTGCTTATGAATAACCCTAAATAAGCTTCGGAGAACAGCATATGAAGAATTATCGTAAGGAAAGTGCCGAGAAACAGTGGTGTTAAACCCTAGCGGCACCAGGCGATTAGGAGGGTGGGGGGGGGTGGGGTGGGGTGGGGGGGGTGTGGTGGATATTTGTGGTGGGGGGGGAGGGTTGGTGGTAGGAGGGGGGAAGGGGATAAGTTTTGTTAGGGGAATGAGTTTGATTGGATATATACTTCCATTGATTATTTGTTCCCAAGAGCCATTAGAAAAAGAGCAAAGTGGGGGTGGGGGGGTTGTGGTGGGTGGGGGGGTTGGGTGGGTGGGTGAGGGGGGGGGGTTGTTGGGGGTGGGGGGTGGGGGGTGTGTGTGGGTTGTGGGTGGTGTGGTGGATTTGAGTGAGGTTGTGGGGAAGTTATGATTTTGAAGGTTGATGATGGTTGGTGTGGGTGGGGTGTTTTGTGGGGTTTTGGGGGTGAGATGGGGGGGGGGGTGGTGTGTGGGGTTTGAGGTGGGGGGGTGTGGGTTGTGGTGGGGTTGGGGGGGTTTGGGGGGGGGGTTGTTGTTTTGTTGGTTGTATTGGTTTAAAGGGGAATTTATAGATAAAGGGGATATTAAATATAATACAATTATTTTATAACCAAGTCTTACCGCTGAGCCCTTGGTATAGTTTCTATTACTCTAACTAAGAAGTCCCAAGGGCACAACGGTAAGACAGAGGTTATAACAGAGGGTGATATGAGAGTTGAGACCCGGTATCGAGTCTTGCTCACCCGGGTTTCCCCTTATCTCCCCCTTTTTTTTTTACAAAAACTTTTTACACAACTTTGATAAGCTCATTGAGCTTATCATTTTTCATAACTACAGGAATTTGTGAAAGCTTATAAAAAAGCAAAAAAGGTGGGCTTTTTTGAATGGACAGCAGTGCGTTATATTAATCTTAAGGCAAGATTGCTTAAGGCTTTGACTTTTGGAACAAATAAGCTAGAATATGAATAAATAATCTAAAAATTAATTAACTAACTAAACCGAAATAAGCACTAATGAGTTAAATGTAACAAATACATAAGCTGAAAACGGTGCTAAATTGACAGAACAAGCTAAATGGGCTGTAAAAGCAAATGTTGGCTTTTTCTTTTGGCTCTTGGGAACAAATAAGCAATGAAAGTGAATAACAAGCAAACTCAGGCCACTAACACACCTAATAAGCAACTAAGGACACAAAAACAGCAATTAAAAAGCACAAAATAAGCTGGAAAAGAAAATAAGCAATTTCCTACACTATGCTAGAAAAAAAACAGTCAAGTCCCTACTTTAAGCTTAAAAATAAGCTACCTAGGGGCCAAACTAAGGTTTGAAAAGCTGGGGCTTAATAAAGGGGCTTATTGGCTTTCTAGATAAGCCAAAAGATCTAGGGGCTTAAGGACAAATAAGCTAAAAAGGTGGGCTTGAAAAAGGTGTCTAGCACCAGGGGAAATCAGCTAAAAAGAGGGGCTTAATTTGACATCTTAAAATAAGCTGTCAAATAAGCTCAAAATGAAAAGTAAAGTTAAGACAGATTTAGCACAGCTTAGGGTGAGCTTATGCTCAAATTTTAAGCTTCTAAAAACATTTTAAAGCTGCTGATTTTTGCAAAAAGAAATAAGCAATTTGGCTTTTGAAAAACTAAGAAAAAATGTTGACAGAATGTGTACAAAACACAAGGAACCCTTAAGGCTTTGGCTAATTGGTTTTGCATACACAAATGTCACCAAATTAGCACTACAACTTAAGTTTACAAGAACTTAAACAAATAAGCACTTTGGCCTTTTCTTAAAACTAGCAGACTTAAGAGACAATTGAGAAAACTTTGAAAATCAACTTTTAAACTTGTAAACTTTTGAAAACAGTCTCAAAAGAGCTTAATTACTTAAGCCAAAGTTTGTCAAGTGACACCAACCCATAACCTTCCATTTTTGACCCATTTTGGGCTTAACCCAAACACCCCTTTACAATTTAAAAACTGATTTTAAAACATATAAAAACTGATTTAAGCTCAAAATTTTAAAGACTACTACTAATCATGCAATTTTAAGCAATAAAAAGTGAAAAGCAAAAACAAATAAGCACTTGAAAATCTAATAAGCTAATCAACAAAAATAAGCTATTCTAGGCAGTTTTAAGCAATTTGCATGTAAATGAAATAAGAGCAACTAGAAGGCATATTTAAGCATCACTAAACACAAATAAGCACAATAAGCCATTAATAAGCTAAAAATAAGCAATGCTACAGTAATTTTAAGCAAAAATTTAAAGAGAAAGCATACCTTGATCCTTGCTCAAAACAGGATTTTGAATACCTAAATAAGCTCTAAAACCTACCCATTAGCTTATAAACAAGCTACACTAAGCACCCAATGAGCCATCCTTGTTTGCTCATTCATCCTTTATCAAACAGTGACTTTTTTCTTTCTCCCTTTTCTACTTTTCTTAAATTTTTGTATAAAGGTTTTAAAAACAGATTATAAAGTCTATATTAAGAACTTATATGATTTTTAAAGAAGCACAAGTTAGTATAAAACTTAGAACACAATGTTAAAGATAAACTGAATTTCCATTAAAAAGAAGAATGCAAGTACAAGTAAATTAAATACTTTTAACTGAGCTAAAAAAACACACTAAAAACTAACTCTTGCCTCAAGGGCTTACAACAGCTTAAATAGCAAATAAGCTAGGGTTTGGGTCTTGGTCTTGTCTTTTCTTGTTGTGCTTGTTTGCTGAGACATTTACCCGCTCTTGTGCTTGTTGTGAGTGTGTAGAAAACACAAACAAATCCTGTCCCTTCATTTAGCTTGCTGCCCAAGGTCTCACATCTAAACCCTTGATCGAATTGGTGGGTTTTTGGATTGCCAGCTTGGCATACCCATGTGGGGGGTGGGGTTTGTGATTGTGAAGGTTTTGGAATGATGTGGGGAGTCAACGAGGCTTGAAAGGGACAGGAGGGGGGTTATGAAGGTTTGGCGGGAAATTAATGGAGGAGATATACAGTGATTCAAACGTGGGGTTTGGGTTTGGTGATTTGTCACATATGGTCCCTCAAAGATATACTTGTCCTTGCAAATTTCGTCCTTGTGTTTATACAAGTTTCGGGACTTGGCAAAAACACCCCTTGAGAGTTATATAAGGCTTTGCATCCATGGTCCTTGTTTGTTATAAGTTCTTGCCATTGGCAGAAACACCCCTTGTGGTTTATACTTTAGGGAATTGGCAGATTGAGCCCTTGCAAGATTTTTCTTCTTTTTCCTTCATTAAACAAGTTAGGGACTTGGCAGTTTTAGTCCCTAAACTTATTTTTCTTCACTTTTTGACTTTGGATTTGTCGAGGTTGACTTTGGTTGACTTTTT
>BQNB010056698.1:27583-38557 GCA_026074375.1 Tanacetum coccineum
ACCTAGACACGTAGAATTCTGTCACAATTAAACGCATCCGCATAAAGCATCCTTATTTGCTGATTATAATCTATCTTAGGGATTAAAGCAATGGTGATCTTGTTAAACCCTAGCTCATGGAGACTTTACCCACTTACTGCTTAATGGCAATTCATATACTCGTTGGTCCCTGGGTCACCTGCCGGTCCAACTAAGCTCACAATCTAAGGGCAAAGATATGTCGTTATTTGTGATCCTATTGGTCTAGATGTATAAATCACTATATGGAGAGCTATCCCGGCATCTAGATTACTTGGTCCATATCACTAGATCCAGTTGAATGATAGGTCGCATACAAAAGCATGTAAACAAGTATAAATTAATAAACATAAACAAGCATTCAACGATAAATTAAGAAATCGAGATAAACAAACCAAACATTAAGATCTTTATAATAATGGCTAATACCCAAAGGTATTAGCCTTCAAACATCATAATTAATAAAAAAGTAATGATTTAGCCAAGGTAAACTAACTGAGTTAACGAATGTTAGGAATACGAAAAGTATCAGTCACTTCCAATATAGTTAGTCGTAGCTCGTAGTAAGTCGAATATGTTATGTTAGTAAACTAACCGGGCCAAAGACACATGGAAATCCCTAATCAAGCCCATGCCCGGTTATTGCTTAAGAGTATTTATACCCTTTTCACACATGGAGAAGGTGTTGGTTGTTCATTTTACACATACACTTAATCTAATATTTTCTTCTTTGTTTCCCTCTCTAAGTGTTCATCCAACCACATCTTTCTCTCTCTAAAACTCTTAACTAATTCCATACTATATGTGTTAAGATATTCTACAATTGGTATCAGAGCCATGGGGTGTTTGTAAAGGTTTTGTGTGCGTTTTTTTTCAATTTTTTAGGCATGGTATTGGTTCGAACCTATCTAAAGGTTTTCACCTTTTTAGGGTTTAAAAACCATAAAGTTTTAAACTTTCTTCCTTATTTATCTTAGTTTAGGCTAGAAGTAAAAGAAAATCTTTGAAAAACAATCAAAAATTTCATCTTTTATAGTCTTTTTGGTTGGAAAAAGGATTTTGTACCAAAAATCTTGATTTCAAATTTTTTGTGTCAAAAACGTTAAAGTTTGTGTTTTAAGGTTCTAATAGTCTTAGATAGGTAAGACGTACAAGAAAAATCAGGTAAAAACGTCAAAAAAGTGAGTCTTTTTAAGATTTTTGATTTTTGAGTTTCGAAGTGTATTTGGTGAACTATACGTATAGGCGAAGTATACAAGTTTATTATTAAGGCGATCTATACGTTTTGTTAAGGCGAAGTATACGATTTTCTCTTCAGGCGAACTATATGTTTTGTTCAGGCAAAGTATACGAGTTTCAGTTCAGGCGATTTATACATGTCTTCAGGCGATTTATACGTAGTGTTTGCTCAGGGGATTTATACGTAGTGTTTGCTCAGGCGATTTATACGTGTTTTTTATTACATAGGCGATTTATACATTGTATCTAAAGGCGATTTATACATCTTCCTTTAGGTGATTTATACATTTTGCTTGGGTGATTTATACGCCTTACTTGGGAAAACTATTCACTTTTATTAGGAGAATTATACGGTTGTTCTTTGATTTGTAAAATCCTATGAAAACTTGATTTCCCGGTTTTATCAAGAATTATAAAATCTCGTGTATTCCAAAGACTTAACTTCATTAATTAAACCTCACTTTAACACAACAACCTTCAATCACTGTACGATCATCTTTTATCTTATCACATTAAAATGGATTCAATTATTTCACTTGGACAAAAGAATACTCTTGCTCTGTATATGATAATCTCCGGTGCTGACAATCATCCGCCTATGTTGGACAAGGACTTGTATGATTCTTGGAAAAGTCGAATGGAACTTTACATGCAAAATAGAGAGCACGAAAGAATGATACTTGAATCAGTTGAAAATGGTCCACTCATTTGGCATACTGTTGAAGAGAATGGAGTGATCAGAACAAAGAAATATGTTCAATTATCTGCTGCTGAGAAAATTCAAGCTGATTGTGATATGAAAGCTACCAATATCATTCTTTAAGGTCTACCTGCTGATATCTATTCACTTATGAATCATTATAGAGTTTCTAAATATTTATGGGAGAGAGTTCAATTACTGATGCAAGGTACCTCTTTGACTAAGCAGGAAAGAGAGTGTAAGTTGTATGATGCATTTGATAAGTTCACTCACATTAAGGGGGACACACTTCATAAGTATTACTTGAGATTCACTTAACCAATTAATGATATGAACATCTACAACATGAAAATAGAGCAATTTCAAGCGATTACAAAGTTCTTAAACAGTCTTCCACCAGAATGGAGTAAGTTTGTGACTGATGTCAAGCTCGTTAAGGATTTGCATACTACAAATTTTGATCAACTTCATGCATATCTTGAACAACACAAACTCCATGCAAATGAAGTCCGTCTTCTGCGTGAACGCAATCAAGATCCACTTGCATTTGTAGCAAATCAACAGATGACACCACCTCACTTAAACACTTATCAGTCTTCATACAACAATCCTCAATTTCAACAACAGTTTTCACCATCTCAATATGGATCAATTCATACCACTCAACATTACTCATCTACTTTTCCATCACAACCTCAATTCAGTCATTCATCCGTTCCACCATCATATCCATATCAGTTTCAAACGAATCATCAAACCTTATCTGTTCCACAAATTGCTTATCAGTCACCTCAAGTTTCAACACAACCTATGACTCAGTCACCTCATGTGGACTCAGGTTTTGCTGTTCCTGTATTCTCTCCAGGAGATGATCCATTTGCTTGTCTCAACAAGGCAATGGCTTTTCTAATAGCTATAGCTTCCTCAAGGTTCCCCTCAACCAATAATCAACTTAGAACTTTATCGAATCCAAGAAACCAGGCTACTATTCAAGATGGCAGGGTTACAATGCAGTAAGTTCAGGAGAGATAAAGTCAAAGTTATTCTGGTACTGGGTATAAGAGTAACGCTACTAGTTCTGAGGGAAACAATGCAAGTGGACAGGCAAGGGTTGTTAAATGCTACAACTATCAAGGTGGAGGACATATGGTTAAGCAATGCACTCAGCCTAAGCGATCAAGGAATGCAGCATGGTATGCGAATAAAGCAATGTTAGTTGAAGCTCAGGAAGCTGGACAAATTTTAGATGAAGAGCAACTCACATTTCTTGCAGATCCAGGGGTTCCAGATGGTCAAGCTGTTCAGACAATCATTCCAAACAATGTTGCTTTTCAGACTGAGGATCTTGATACTTATGATTCTGACTGTGATGATATCTCGAATGCAAAATCGGTTCTCATGGCCAACATTTCCAACTATGGTTCTGATGTTATCTCAGAGGTACCTCATTCTGAAACCTATCTTAATGATATGGAAAATCAAGGTGTGCATGCAATGCAGGATTTTGAACAACCACCAAATGTGGAATTTACAGATAGTGAGATACATAGTGATAGCAATATCATTTTGTACTCTCAATATTTGCAAGAAACACAACAGGCAAATGTTCAAGATACTCATTTGCAGGCACAACAAGATTCAATGATTTTATCTGTGATAGAATAAATATCGAAACAAATGATTAATCATGTAAACAATTGGGAAAAGGCTAATAAGGAACATAATAATGAATCTGTAACCGTTGAGCTAGAGAGATATAAAGAACAAGTCAAAACATTTGAACAACGTCTTAATATTGATTTAAGTAGTCGTGAAAAAAATGATTGATTCTCAAATGGATGATATGATTAAGGAGAAGCTTGCACTGAAAGAACAAGTTGACTCACTTGAGCAAAATCTTTCTAAACAAATCAAAGAAAAGGAATGTTTATTACAAACATTCACTGTTTTCAAAAGTGAATCCAAAGAAAAGGAAGATAAATATATGGAAAAAAAAATTGATTTGGAAAAGAAGATAAAGGAACTTGATAATATTCTTTTTAAAGTTGGTCAATCTGCTCAAACAGTGCATATGTTAACTAAGCCATAAGCCTTCTATGATAATATACACAAACAAGCTCTAGGTTATCAAAATCTGTTTCGCCTTAAGAAAGCTCAACAGATTAAACCAACCTTGTATGATGGTATTGTTATTTCTGATAAACATGTTGCTATGCCTATGATTGATGATAAGGAAACATTGATTTTGGAAGAAAAGAGTCGATTAAAATTGTCTAAAAAAGGAAAGGATCCATAGGTTATTAAGAAAAAAAATTCTCATAAACCTATTGATTATGAAAAATTAAATAGACTATCTAAAGATTTTGGGAAACGTTTTACTCCACAATAAGAATTGGATGCTGAACAAGCTTTCTAGTTTCGTATATCCAATCCTACCATTGAATCTTCTAATCCACCACTTGTCAAAGTGGAAGTTCCCAGTGAACTACCTAAGGTGAGTTTGGTGAATGCAAGCCTTAAAAAAGTTAAATTCTACCTCGCCCAGTTTGACTCTGTGGTGAAGAAGAGGACAACACATGATGCTCGTACATAAGGTGAATGGGGGTTTGAACATACAAAAGCTGTTTTTAACAATGAAATTATTCCATTTCTAAAATCTTTAGAAGACATCTTCAATGTGTTTGATAGAGATCTTTTAAAATGAAATAATGGAAGTACAGACAGTTTTTGACGAAATAGACGCTGTTGTTCAACAGTTTTCAGTTGACAAACAATGTTTGGAAATTGCTAAGAAAGAATTATTTTTGGAAAATTATCGACTCTTACAACAAATCATGTCTCAAGATGTTCTTTTAACTGTGATGAATTCGATGTCTTTGATTGGTGAATCTGTGAATATGGATAGAAAGAGAAAATAATCTTGTGATAAGCATTTCAATCTTGAGGCCGAGCTTTTGAAATCACAAAATGCGTTTAATGATCTTTTGAAAAGGTACTCACAACTTGAAAAACATTTTATTTCTCTTGAAGCGTCAATACAACTTAATCAAGAAATTTTTCAAAAAGATGAATCTTGTGATAATCAAAATGCTCTCGAAATTCCATAATTTTTTGAAAATAATGATTTGAAAGCTCAGCTTCAAGACAAAGACACTACCATTTGTAAGTTGAAAGATATTATAAAATCAATGAGAGAAAAGTCCAAGGAAGAGAATGTCAATTATGATTATTGTGAGATAGAGACCAAAAATGTGGAACTGGAGAATAGTATGGAAAAATTTCTTTCGGAAAACGAGCGTCTTTGTTATGAAATTAATCATGTGAAACAGGTTTTTAAAGAGCAGTTTGACTCAATCAAAAAGACGTGTTGGGATTAAAAGCTTCATAAGGCTGTTTGGAATTACTGTTGCTCCTATCAAAGTTAGTGCTGCTCAAGAAGAAAGTTAATGTTGTTGGTGTATAAGTTACTTCTACTTTTGATTTGGTAGCATACACTGATAGTGATTATGCTGGAGCAAGTTTAGATAGGAAATCCACAACAAGAGGTTGTCAATTCCTAGGGTGCAGATTGATCTCATGACAATGCAAGAAGCAGATTGTGGTTGTTAATTCCACAACTGAAGCTGAGTATATAGCTGCTTCCAATTGCTGTGGACAGGTGCTTTGGATTCAAAATTAATTGTTGGATTATGGATATAACTTTATGCAGACTAAGATTCATATTGATAATGAGAGTACTATCTGCATAGTCTTTAGATAAAGAGTTAGACTTTGCATGTAAGCATGCCCAGCGAATTCAGGAGTTACTTGTATATGTTTAAGATACTTCCCCTAATGCGATTAAACTTAATGAGAAAAGGTTGCTGTCACACCTAAAAACAAGGTCAAAAAAGTTTTCAGGTTTGATGAACCTTTCTATATTCAATGTCTTGATTCACATATCATGCCTCAAGCAACATTAAACAGGTAGAGTCATCGAAAACATCAGATTCTAACACACCTGTGTTGTCTTCTACAGAATTGAAGTGTTCTACTAGTAAGTGCAGATCAAAGCTTACTGGAAATAAAAAGAATGATAGGGATCTCCGCGAAACACCAAGTAGGACATGAAAGAATAAAGTAATGTAACACCTCCCAAATTAGGTCGCTAGCGCGCATAAGGGTCCGGAGGTGTTTTACTTCAATGGATCAATAACACATGAGATATATAAAAAACCAAAAAGTCTTTAAACGATACATTGGATTTAATAAAGTCTTTGTTAACATAAAGAACCGAGCCTTCACTTGTTTTCAAAAATAAAAAGATGTCTAGCCCATAACAGATATACAAAATGTACATGCGACAAATCTTTAATGCATGATATCCAAATCAAACACCATCTCGTATCCTTGCACCTCGTGCTTATTGAGCCTCTTGAAAAAACTTTGCTTTAAAACGTCAAACAATAATGTTGGTGAATTATAGGTTTGATAAATAGTATTTTGTAGTGAAACACAAGATTTCCCATGTTGTATGATAATGTGAAAAACAGATTGCAGAAAAAATATAATGTAATTACGTTGCCCTAAGCTCATGACATTGAAGCTCGACATAAGTGAATACAATATAAATTGCCTACATTGCCCATGCTGATGTTCTAACCCGCACCATCCTATATTCGACATGGTATACGTTCGTGTGTCCATTGATAGCTAATCACCCGAACGGGGATGTCAATCACAATAGATCTATTCATAACATTCACAGCTCCACAATACAGTAAAAACTGTCAGTATCAGATAATGGGCTCAATAGGATTATCGCTACTTAGGCAACACGTAATTATAAAGTCAAAGTATCCACTTGTGTCCAATTGTAAAACAATGAATGTTTCTCACCCCAAAAACTTATAAAACAAAATCATGTAAAACGTGGGGCTATGAACTCACTTTGAGTGAACGATAATCAAATATATCATAGAAAATGCGTACAGGTACATGATGAATGCAACCTAATCCAATATAGGTCGTATAAGTACTAATCACTTGAGTTAACTACTACCATATTCAATTATTATAGCCTCAAATCACCATCTAATCGTTTTAGTGAAATCGTAATTATAAAGTTAAAACGTTTATAAATAGTTCGATAGTAAAAACAACGCAATTTCTTCGTTTTAAGCCTATTTCTTACGTTTTTTATGTCCACGCTTTTGTATTAAGACGACGTATCAAATTATGAAATTTTTGTATTTTTATTTCTCTGATAAGTGAACAATTTTTTTTACTGTTCATACCAGTTATAAAGTTATTTTTATCGTTTTAGTTGTCGTAAACGTAATGTGTATTTTATTCGAGATAGAATGCTCCGTTTTTAGCGATTCTTTCGAGCACGTCTTTGTAATGGAAAGTTATATTTATTTTTGATATTTTCCAAAAATAAATGTTCCTGATGAACAGTAATTTTTAGAAAAAGTATATCTTTATACATTTAAGGTATAAACTGCGTAATTCATAACTCCTTCTTAACGCGATTACCAACAACACTCTCCACACGATTCCTTATAGATTTGCACATCTAAAATATCTGTAGGATCTGATTAAATAATAAACCTTATTTATGTTCACTCTCGCTCTTATAGATAACATGTTTTTATAAAATTTATTATATAAACCCTGGTAAAGGTTTAGTAGGTTCCGCGCGCGCTCGCGCTAACGTAAAACGTATATTTGTCGTATCTTTCTCGTTATAAGGCGGTTTTTCGAGTTCTTTACATATTTGGAATCGTCATGAGGTGTACTATTTTTTTAAGACATGATATGCTGTCATCATACACGAACCAAAACAGACATTTGAAATTATTATGTATACTTATTTATTTAACGTGTTGTATGTACTTTGCAACCTAGGTAAATTACCAACAATCCTCCATAACCTTATTTATCATATATGTTACATATAATAATGTCCATATTTTGTCCAAGATTCCATAGTATCAAGTCTTTAATAACACCTTTAAATCACAACTTATTATGTAACTTTTAATTACAACTTATTAAGTAAACCCTAAATTAACAAGTTTATACATAAACTTTTTATACATAAACCAAGAGTGTACAAGACTTATACTTCCATTATAACATCATATTAACATCCACATAACATGTGAAAAAGTTTATCAAAGCATAATCACAAGTAAAAATCCATTTTACATGTTAAAACATTTCCTAAATGGTGATGAGCCATATAAACATTATATACATATGAAATCATGAAAGTAAATTCATAAAGGGTTTTAGATAACCTTATGATGATGTAATATGGTAGACCACAATATCTAAACCCTTGTTTAGATATAAAACCAAAGCTTTCACAACCAAGAAACCCTAATCCACAATAAAACCCTAATCCTTCCTTTTCCTTGCTTTAACACTTGTAAAGGCTTAACCAAGCCTTTAAAACACCTTGAGGTATCTTAGATATGATATATGAGTGCTTGTATGGTCTTAGAAAATCAAAGTTATGGATATATATATGTGTTGTTTGTTTGTCGTAGCTAAAAGGGAGAAAGAGGGAGAGATAGTTGGTTTTTGATAAGTGAATTGTTAAGTGTTATGAGAAGTGAGAGTGTGTACTAGTAATATATAACTAAGACTAGTCAATGTACTCTTTAACTAGCTAAAATATCAAGAGAGAGACCAAGGGGGGAACGGCAAGAATGCATGAAATAAGGGTGACTAGTGGTCAAAACCACTAGTCATGACCTAAACCTCCTAAGTCCTTGTGATGTACATGGTCTAGGTGATTAATGTTGGTGTTCTTATGTCTCCTAAGGTGTAGATTATCCCATGTTTTTGTGGAAGGATGGGACTAATACTTTGAAAAGAAAATGGAAGTAAATTACAAGTATTACTTGAAAGTATAAGTGTAGTTTCCTTTATTTAAAGTGTAATACTTGAGACTTTATAAACCTTGGCTTATTTCTTATATATGGGGCATCCCATTTAGCAACCATGGGTAACGTTTATAAACTTTTTGATCATTGGAAATAATAATAGGCATTTGTTGAAGCGTAGATTAATTGTGGTGGTTCCGGGTATGCCTAAACGTAATTTTATCATGAAACGTAAACAATTTACATAACCAATAAAATAAAATGAACAAAGTTAATAATTATCCTCAAAATAATTACTTAACACTTGCTTGATGTAAACATTTAATTGTTTGATGCCCGTTTACATTGAACGATCATTTTTAGCTTACGCGATTTAACTTAACGTTTACGATTTAAAAGCAAACGCGTACACTACTAAAAATACATAGTGAATTTATTGACGTCGTAAATGACCCTAAAACACGGGGTGTTATAGTCTACTACCACTTGCATCTTGTTCACATTAAGCATCCTAACTTTCTACCCTGAATCACGACAAGGTCCAAAGATAGCTATTTGATAAGCAATATTGAAGATAATGAAAATTCAGCAAAAAGTAATTTGGAAGCGAGTACCTGAATGGCTAAACATCTTGGTTAAGTGCAAGCAATAACACGTCCACCATCGGCCCATCCCGCTTCCTTAAGGTACTGCAAGATCAAACAACATGCTTAATGCAAAAGGCCTAGATGATTTAGTACCAATTCACAAGCTAATCACTGATCTGATCTACAAGATTTCTGACTTTATGCCTTTTAGCCACCTGTATAGATTCTACATAACCTTTTGATGATGTGGCCTGCAGAAAAGAAACAATTAAAGTCATTTCAAATATTATATATTTCCTTATATAGAACAAATCAGGAATTTTCTTATGCTTTGAATATTTCTGGATAAAAAGCGTGGAGAGTTGAGAGGAGCAGGGCTCATCAAGAATGGTATCAAGTGAATTGTTAGCCAAAGAAATTGACTCCTTATCATGTTTTCGGGCATGATCTCAGCATCACATTCCACATATTTGAATCAGGGTGCATATGAACCATTTGGCATTGGCAGTTATTAACATTTTCGCAAAATTAAAATAATTCACTAAGCCCTAACCACTGATATATAGACCCTCTTATTCACATGTATAATCATAAACAAAGTTAGTTATTTCTTTTCATGAAGAGTATTTCTAATTTGTGAACCGGTTCCAAAAGCAAACACCTAAGTTGTGACTACCTAAACCAATGTTAACAACCGTTAACTAACTCCAATTACTTAATGATGATGTTAATTCCAAACAAACTTTGACCTAATCCACCTATACCCACGTCTATGCTGGCCTAACTTTCATTAAGGCATTTTATCAAACACTCTGTGTTCATGCTTAAAATGAAAAAAGTAAACTAGCAATTACATAATAAATGAACATAGCAATCACAATGATGAACATATTATAAGATCATGATACAAACTTCAGCTCAATAATGGTGCTAATACCACATTAAGTCTTAATTTAAAAAATAATAATTATCAATAGCAGCAACATAACAATAAGAAGCTCACCACGTTTCCATAGCTGAATTTGATAACCATGATCATTTGAATCGTTTTTTATGATTATAAGATCATGAATTGGTTTGTTTTGAACCGTTTTTTCAAGGATCGTTTGATAAACTAGTTCCTTGTTTCGTTTCTTTGTTCATTTCGTGATTTGCATGTTTAATTTGCGCAGAATTTTGGATTTTTTGGTTAGGGTTTGATTTGTAGAGAGAAAGAATGTGCCTGATGTGTGTGTTTTTTGTGAGGGGAAATTGGGGGTAGTTGGGGTGGTTTACATATTTATGTTTTTAGTCCCTTTGTTATGTTTCAAAATTTAGCAATAATGGCCCCTTCGTGGTTTTTTCTCTTTGATCTGGTCGTACATAATCAATGGCTGAGAAGTGTCCCTTGGTATGTGGGAGAAAAGTGGTATGCAAAATAACTTGACTCTAACTTTTAAACCTATTTGCAACTATTTATGAAATAATAAAACAACATAATACTACAACTTGGAGTGACCCAAGAGACCCAACTATCCTAGGTGTAATGTAACACCGCTCAAAGCTTAAAGCAATA
>BQNB010056699.1:0-38557 GCA_026074375.1 Tanacetum coccineum
CTACCATTCCCATGGAATAATTATGTTTAATAAGAAAGGCTTTTAGTCGATCGTACCAAGCTTTTGGGGCTTGTTTTAGATCATAAAGAGCTTCTTAAGTTTATAGACATAATTAGGTTTTGCGAAGTCAATGAATCTCGGAGGTTGTAAAAACTTGATTCATTTTAACTTCAAATGTTTTGGACTCTAAATGATGTTGTTCCACAGTTTGTTCCATTTGATGAAAGACATTTTGGACTTCAGTAAGTTCATCAATTAAATATTGATCGAATGTATTGAATATATCTTTCAGTGCTTTTACAAATGGAATAAATTCATCCCTAAAACAAGCTTTTGTATGTTCAAACCCCTACGAGCCCTCAGTGATGGCTGTGGCCATGGTTCTTTCTTTAACAACCACGTCAAAGCCAACAAGATGGTGTTTAAGTTTCTTCAAAATCGTATTTACTATGCTGACTTTAGGAAGTTCTTTTGGAACCTCGGCTTTGGTGGGTCTACAAGAAGGACTAGGATCTGAAGAATTCATAGAATTCTGAGACCAAAAGGCTTGTTCAGTAGATAATTTAGTTTGTGGAACAAATCATTTTTCAAAATCTTGAGAAAGTTGGTTAAGAGCAGCATAATCAACTGGTGTAGTATTAACTTTCTTTTCTAACATCATTGGATCCTGTAGTTTTAAAATCATTTTTGAACGACTCTCTTCAGCAAGCATAAGGGTCTCTTCGGAGTCAGGAATCACAATAGCACTAGTATTCTTAATGACATTACCATCATAAAGCTTTGGTTCTAACTGCTGAGCTTTCTTCAGATAGAAAGGATTTTGAAAACCTAGAGCTTGTTTAGTGGTATGATCATAGAAAAATTATGGTTTCATCAACATATGAACAGTTTGTGCTGATTGATCTCTTTTATAAACAATATTATCTAGCTGTTTAATCTTCTTTTCTAAAGCAATTTCTCTATCAATATTTCTAGATTCTTCTTTCTTAAAATCATTTTTGAGAAGAGTAACTGTCTGCATTAACGATTCCTTTTCTTTTAAATGTTCAGAAAGAGTTTGTTTAAGACGATCAATCTCGACAGACTGTTCACATGAATCTGAAACGTTATCTTTACTTTTTAAATCAACATTTTGACCTTCTTTCAAAACTTTAACTTGTTCTTTATATCTTTCAAGCTCAGCAGTTAAAGAATCATTGACACTTTTATTGTCCAGATTAATCTTGGTGCAATTAATTACTTGGCTTTTAGTTGTTCAATCATAGATAATATCAGTGCATCTTGTTGTGCAGAGGAGTTTGAATTCTGAACAACTGCCTGTTGTGATTCTATCACATATTGAGAATAAGGAATGATATTGCTATCACTGGTTATTTCAGTCTCTGAATGGTTCACAACACTCGATTGTTCAGAAGACGACATCGCCTACACAGCTTGATTTATCATGTTGTTATCTATATTATCTTGATTGTTTACCTCAACGAGAACATCAGAATCAGAACTTGAGATATTGGCCATGAAACTTGGTTGTGCATTAGGTACGTCATCACAATATGAATCATATACCTCAACTCCATCTGCTTGGAAGAGTGCATTAGTTGTCACTGTGAAAGCACCTAGGCCAAAATTAATTCTTTCTCTAATATCTACCAAAATTGTAAGTTGGTCTTTGCTTAACCGAATCCCTGCTTCCTAAAGTTGTGCTAACAATATTTGTTGCTTGAGACATTATATCTTCTTTGATTAAGTATACGGCCTTGCTATATGATCATTACCCGTTGAACAATTACCCACATAACTCAGAGTTTGTCATTCTGGCATAACAACTTGATGCATTAGATTTGACAAAGTCTCTAGTTGATTGTTGGATGATGGGTAAGTTGAAGCAAGTATGGTACTCATGAATGTCAAAGCTTTGGTTAAGCATTCAAGTGGATCATCAGTTGGAAGAAAGTATGGTGCAACAAGGCTTGAATCAACTTGTATAGGATCTGCTAATGATTGTAGAGAAACAGCTGGTGCTTGAGATACTTGTTGATGAATCACTTAAGATGATTATGGATGAATTACTTGATATGATTGTGGATGAAACACTAGATATGATTATGGATGAATCATTGATGGTTGAGGATAAATCACTTGTGAAGCTTGTGGATAAAACATTGAAACTTGATGAGGAACACTTTGAATTTGTGATTGCGGATTGTAAACTCTCTCATTCATATTAAATATTTTGAATTAATTGATGTGTGAAATCAAATTTGTGGACCTTCTGTAGATTAAGTGATTGTTGTTGTGGTTTGAAATCAATTAACGTTCACATGAATTTACAAATCTATGATTTAAACCGAGAAAAGAATTAAATCTTTCGCGGGATTTTACAAAATCAAGAAGAAACCATGAAGCAATGTTTAATTGTTGTGAAATCGTTGTTGTTGTTGAAGAACTTGATCTTTTGTTGACGAATAATGAGCGAAACAATGAACGGTGCACAAACTTTCAACTTAAAATGAGTAATAGTTAATTAAAACAAAAACAAGGACTAACGGTGCAATAACAATTCACTTTTGAAGGCAAACGGTTGTTTTATAAGAACCAAGGACTAACGGTGTAATGTAGTTAAGAGACCAATAAAGGACTAATGATGAAACTGTCTTCAAATCTAGGACAAAAAGTGTAAATTCAAAATTTAGATTAATAATCAAAACGTTTTCCCACCTTTCTTTCTGTCTTCTTCGTTTCAAAATATGAAAAAGGTAACAATTCTTATTTCTTTCTCGCGAAATGGTACGGTTATCGTCGGTAAGAAATGAATATACCACGATGATCGTTGCAAGACCGCGATCGTAATGGTATATGTTATAAGTTCTGTAATTAACCGTCACACGAAACTAAAAAACCAAAAATGACTTAAAAACAAGTTGATCGGTTCCAATTTTTTGTGAGTAGTTCGGTTCACAAAGTGACACAAGTTGTTCGGTTGTCACTACAATGAGTTGTTCGGTTTTCACTTGAAACAAGTTGTTCAGTTGTCACTTGAAACAAGTTGTTCGATTGTCACTACAATGAGTTGTTCGGTTCCAACAGACTTTTGAGTTGTTCGGTTCCAACAGACTTTTCAGTTGTTCGGTTGGCAAAGTATCAAACACCTTGTGCGCGTCTTTTTCTTCTCTTCTTTTCAGCCAAGTTTGTGTCAAACCGTGACCACAAATAAGCTTTTTACACCAGAATAAGCCAACAACAAAAAGCTCTTTTTCCACAAGAATAAGCCACGAAAATATAAGCAAAAGAAAAGAAAATAAGCCACGTTTTAAACTAAACCTTGAATAAGCTACAAACTCTTAACCTCCTAAATAATCCATGACACTAATAAGCTTTAGATAAGCTATTTGAAAAGCTGTTTAAACCATTTATTAAGCCAAAACAAATCACCAAAAAAAAACTTGTTACCAAATAGCTAAACTACAGGTCACGGCCCAAAATAAAATTTTGTGAATATGAATTTTAGTAGAGAGCGGCCCACAAAATAGATATTTATTTAGAAGAGTTTAGCAATCAGTGAAAACGTAAGCTAGAAAGATTTATAGAAGATGCTTATTTATTCCAAAATAAGCTCGAAAATAAGCACATATTTCAATCACAAATCACTTATTGCCCAAACCGATCAAACCTTGGTGATGAACAATTGAAGAAAAATTGATTTCACACAACCTTAGTAATTGAGAGAGAAAGTTAGGAGAGAGAGTGATGGAGAACACACTCAAAAACACACACACGAAGTGAGAAAAAGATTCAACTAACACCTCTATCCATATGTAGAAAGGGTTAATATACTTACATGAGATGGGTCAGGACGGGCTTTCCTTGGGGTTTTTATAAGCGGCCCGGTTAGCATTTATTTATTATATAATATTGTTAATATTACAACGGCTCGTGAAGGATCGATCAATGGTCGTCACTTCACTCAAAACTGATTCCTAACAATCTCCCCTAAGGGACGATCGTTGCGATCACAAAAATGATCAACACTTTTATGTGTTCCTAACATAATTCTTTAACGTTCGATGAGCTGAAGCTATGGCTTTTGAACAATACTGGTTCAGGGACCCAGGCTTCAATAAATAATCCTGCAATCCAGTTCAGGACTCGTTCCGAACCCTATTCCTCAACATCCTTGTATCCACCAAGAAGCGATGATTGGGATCATTTGTTCCAACCACATATTCGATGAATACTTCAAGTCACCAACTATTGTTGTCTTCTAGTTCAGTAGTGTGCACCAACAAACCCCCACCCCCCCCCCCCCCCCACCGACCCCCCCAAGCCCCCCAATGTTCCCCCAGCACTCCAAACTCCCCAAACCTCGCCCCCATTCACGTGTGTCTACGTCAATTAACCCAAGGATGCACCATCAATAAGTAATCCCATACAACACAAGAACAAAGAACAAGAACAAGAAACAAGACATTCTCCAATTATTTTCTCAAGGTTTTCAAAGAATCACCAAAACACACATTTTCATGATGATCAACTTCATGGATCTCTTCATGAGGATGACTTCTTAAGGATCGTCATCTAATGTAAGACCATCCCATACTCCATTTGAACTTCTTGGTAGATGGACTAAGGATCATCCAATAGCAAATGTGATCGGAGATCCTTCTCACTCTGTCTCCACGAGAAAGCAACTCGAAACTGATGCCATGTGGTGTTACTTTAATGCCTTCCTAACGTTCTATAGACCAAAGTAAACTTCAAACAAGCAATGATTCGAACAGTCATAGATTGATGCAATGCAAGAAGAAAATTATGAATTTGAAAGACTAAAAAGATTTGGAAAATGGCAGTGCCATGTCCAGATAAAAGTCATGTTGATAAATAAAGGTGGTTACAAGGTCAAGACTGATGAATTTGGCGGGTACTCAGCATAAGGCTATATTAGTTCTCAAGGATTCGGCAAGAGGAGGAATCGATTTTGAGAGAATTCATTTGCACGGTTGCAAGGAATAGAGGCATCCGTTATTTGTAGTAAATGCCACCAACAAGAATATGTTGATAATGGACATCAAAATGGCTTTCTTAAATGGCGAGCTCAAAGAAGAGGTCTACGTTTCTCAACCAGAAGGATTTGTTAATCAAGACAACCCATCACATTTGTACAAGCTCAAAAGGCCCTTTATAGTCTCAAACAAGCACCATGTGCATAGTACGACATGCTGTCAAGTTTCCTTATTTCACAACATTTCTTCAAAGGTGCAGTTGATCCAACACTCTTCACACGGAAAGCAGGAAATGACTTATTATTGGTACAAATTTATGTTGACGATATAATATTTGCATCCACTAATACTGCTATGTGTAATGAGTTTGCTAATCTGATGACCACTAAGTTCAAGATGTTGATGATGGGGTAAATGTCATTCTTTTAGGATTACAAATTTCTCAAAGTCCCAGAGGCATCTTTATAAACCAATCAAAATATGCTTATGAAATTATTAAAAAATATGTTTTGCTATCTAGTGATTCTGTAGACACACCTATGGTTAAAAAGAATAAACTAGATGAAGATCTACACGGGACACCAGTTGATGCTACACTTTACCATGGCATGATTGGATCCCTAATGTATCTGACATCCAATAGACCTGACCTTATTTATGCAGTCTGCTTATGTTCTCGGTATCAGGCAAAGCCTACCAAAAAGCACCTGCATGCGATTAAACGGATCTTTCAATACCTAAAGGGAACCATTAACATGGGTCTCTGGTACTCGAATGATACCGATATATCTCTAACAGCATATTCAGACACAGATCACGCGGGGTGTCAAGACACTAGATGTAGTACATCGGGAAGCGCTCAATTCTTAGGTGATAAACTTGTTAGCTAGACTTCCAAGAAGCAAAATAGCACTGCGATCTCGAGTACAGAGGATGAATATATTGCCTTATCTGGGTGTTGTGCTCAAATCCTATGGATGCGTTCACAACTAACAAATTATGGCTTTCAATTCAATAAGATTCCTCTGTACTGCGACAACAAAAGTGCGATTTATTTATGCTGCAACAACGTTCAACACTCAAGAGCTAAGCACATCGATGTACGCTACCATTTCATAAAGGAGCATGTGGAGAATGGAATTGTGGAACTATACTTTGTTCGGACAGAATATCAACTGGCTGACATCTTTACCAAACCCTTGCCACGAGAAAGATTTAATTTCTTGATTGAAAAGCTCATTATGAGAAGTATGTCTCGAGAAATGCTAAACCGTCTGACAGAGGAAGAGGACGAGTAAGGGTGGTTACTCGCGGTATATCCTGTGTATTATATGTATATAAGAAAACATAAAAACCCAAAAAGATTTTTTATTTTATATAAATTTTTCAAAAAATAAAATAGAAAATTAAAAAATTAGAAAAATATAAAAATATGTATCTCTGACTTGTCTTTTGAAAATCGATAACATTTACGGCCTTAGAAATGTTATTTAATAATGATTCGAGGTTGTAAATGAAGTTCGAGCAGAAGTTCAAAGCTTTTAAAACATGTCAAAATGGCTTGCTATTATTTCATATAGCAACCCGATCATCATCTTAAAGGCAAGTATTTCAAAAAGAAAACTTGGCCTCATCACGGGAAATTAAATTTTCTCGGGAATGAATTACTCCATATTCATTCAAAGGCTTGTGTTTACTTTGCAACATAACTCGCGCTTTCTTTATACAAATTAATGTACGTGTCAATGCATTTATTTGTAAAAATAAGATAAATCTTATTTTTTATGGTGTTGATTTTCAAAAATAATATAATCATCTTAGTAATTCATCAGAAAATGATTTTTCAAGGCATTTGACCACTCAAACAACGAATACTGCTCTTTAAATAGAAAACGGGTCATTGTTTGAGGGGGAGAAAATATCAAATTTCTTCTTCAAAATCATCAAGGAATAAAAGGGAAAAGGTTTTTTAAACAATAACAGAATAATATTTATCGTAAAGTTAATTAACTTTAACTTATTTGTGAATTAGATGCTATGTGTTTATACCTTTAGGATTTTGATAGCAAATCTTTAGGCTTAGTCTAGCTTATAATACTTTAGTGACTAAAAGTGTTAAAAGTAAAACTAGTTTAAACCTTAAGAATGTTATTAATGAATGTGAAAAGGATATACAAGTGTAGGGGGCATTTTTTCCAAAAACAAAATGTTTTAAAACAAACACCCCCTACCCCTTTTTTTATACACACAAACACAAACACACTTATATTTTTTTCCCTCCCCCTCTTCAAATTCGTCACCCACAAGAAACATTAAATCAATACATTTCAAGCTTTGAGGTAAACTATAAATGTCTTCCTTACAATCTTATCAACTAATATGCAAAAGGAATTAGGCTGAATCACGGTTTTTTGCTTGATTTCCCTAGAAATTGGTTTAGGGTTTGTGAAAATCAAAAGTGAACCAAATCCAAAATTAGTTGAGGGGTTTTGATGGGTAAGGGGTGTATAACTCACATGTATAACAATTTTACATAAGGATAACATGTGATTGTCTTATGCTCGATTCTTATGTTCGAAAAATTGGGTTTTAGGGAAAGACTTGAAAATTTTTGTGGGTTTGTGGTTAAGATGTGTTAGTATGCCTTCTTGAATGTATTAGAGTAAGAATATCCATGTCTTGAATGAATATTTTGTAAGCTTGGGTAAAACGAGTGATAGTTTACTCGTTTTGCATTCTAAGTAAATTTTTTGTGGATGATTCATGTTATAACTGGTATATGATGTTCTTGTATGCTTAGTTCATGATTGTATGTGTTTTAATTGTCAAAAAATTAAAGTTTGTGAAATTCAAAATTTATATAGGGCGATTTATACATCACTGAGTATAGGCGGCAATTTATACACGTTCCCTATAGGCGGCGATTTATACACGCTCCCCATAGGCGGCGATTTATACACGTTCCATATAGGCGGCGATTTGTACACTCTCCCTGTAGGCGGCGATTTATACACTATATCTATAGGCGGCGATTTATACACATTTCCTTAGGCGGCGATTTATACACTATTTTTTAGGCGGCGATTTATACACCTTATCTAGGCGGCGATTTATACATAGATTATTAAAGTTGATTTTTTTTCTAAAATGATTTCGTTTGATAACTTATTTTAGGATAATTTGTCTTTATATCATATGTTATTTGCAAAATTAAATGCCTGATACTTTGTTGAATGCCTGATAAAATGTGTTAAATCTATCCAGTTAATGTCTGTAAATTGCTTCTCTAAGTTTATCCCTATGAATCAGAATAGGTCAACCAGTGATATATAAATTTGGTTGTATATGAACTGTATTGGAATATTCTTAGCAGAAACATGAATCCAATTGCCACTCAACAAGTTGCTCTTGACAATGCTTTGGTTACTCCTGAGAAAAACTAAGATTGAAAATGCAAACGAATAATTTGATTTAGCAAGCACAATAGATAAGCCACATATCAAGAAATATTTTGGGAATGTCTTAAACTATTCTTGTATCTCGCGAACTGATCATGCTGAAGTCCCTGAAATATACATGCTTAATTCTGGAACACCCATCAAAAAGATTAGAGATAACTATGCATACGGTTCAAGTGGATAAGAAGACATTGCGAGAATTGAACACTGTAGTCTTTTGTGAAATTCTCTGTTCTATCTGATTCTCCCTAGCCAAGAGTTTGTTGACCTCTATCCGATGAAGAATTGATTCCATTATCCAGGAGCTCGGTTACTCTGGGAAGTGTGATATGCTATTACGATCCCATAAGATTCAAATGCACAGCATGGAGGCAATATTTGCTGCTATCATCAATAGGTGCATCTCTAGGAAGACCACAGGTCTTGATAGACTCAGGTCGTCAAGAGCTCAAATCTTGTGGGGAAAGTTCTACCAGAAGAATGTTGATTATGTTGCTCTATTATGGGAAGACTTTATGTTTCAAGCTGATAACAGAGATATAGTCCCGCTATGTAGAGCACATGCTATCTAATTCACTAAAGTCATCATCAATCACTTCATCTCTAAAGATAAAACCATATCTATGAGGAACATGATAAATCTTCGCACAATCCGAGATGATAGTTTGTTGGGTACATTGAAATTTGTTTCCAAAACAGAAGATTATCAGAAGTATGGAGCACTGATTCCTAAAGAGATGATTAATCAAGACATTAAAGATTCTAAGAGCTACTTATAAGACTATCCTTGACTTTCTTATCAGAAAGTACTCTCAGAAAAGAAAGGGAAGTTTAAGAAAATTGGCTTCACCCTTAACAGAAATTTATTCTACTATCTTAGAAGAGGAACTGCAGAAGCCTAAGCAAGCTAAGAAACCTGCCAAGAAGTCTACAACTATGCCAATAGCAGGTGTTGTCATCAGAGACACTCCTAGTGTGCCTGTGTCGAAGAAGAAAGCACCGGCTAACGTTGATAGAGGCAAAGGCATGGATCTACTTTCTGATGTAGCAGTACTTGAAGCTGCCCAGCTCAAGAAAACTCTCAAGAAAAGCAAGCAAGAAACTCATAAGCTTCATGCAAGTGGCTCAGGTGATGGAGTTGGTTTCCAACCAAAGGTTCCTGATGAGCAACAAGACAAGACAACTGGTACAAATGAAGGAACTGGTACTATACTAGGGGTTCCCGATGTACCCAAATACCACTCTAAGAGTGAAAATGAATCTTGGGAGATAGTGAAGATGATGATAGCAATGATGATGACAGTGATGAGTCACCAATGATGATGATGTTGATAGTGATGCTGATGGTGACAAAAAAGCAAGTGACAGTGAAAAGACTAATTTTGATGAAGAGGATAATCCTAATCTTAATCAGAACGATGATGAAGAAGAAGAATATGAAGAAGAGTATGTACATATTACTGATAAATATGAATTCTCTGATGATGATGAAGAGTATGAGGAATTGTATAAGGATGTGAACGTGAGGTTAAAAGATGTAGAGCATAAAGAAGAAGGGAAACGAGATGCAGATATGACTGATGCTGGTCGTGATGGTGTTTCTCAAGAAAAGTCATATGAACAAGTCGAAGATGATGCACATGTGACACTCACTGTTGCTTATGTCACACAAAAGACTAAAGGTCCAATGCAAAGTTCTTTTGTATCATTCGACTTCGCAAGTGAATTTCTGAACTTGGATAACGTTCCACCAACTGACAATGAAGTCGTTTCCATGATGAATGTCAAGGTTCGTCATGAAGAACCAAGTACTCGGACACCCTCTCTCCTCACTATACCTGTAACGATATTCCCTAAAACCTCAATTGCAGCTACAACAACCACTCCTTCGACAATTCTGCCAATCACACCTCTTCTACAACTGTCAACACCAACACCAACTCCCGCACCAACAACTAAAACAACTACAACATCAATTTATGTTCTTCCATATTTTTCATCCCTATTCGGATTCGACCAAAGAGTTTCTGTCTTGGAAAAGGAGCTCTCGCAACTCAAAAAAGTGGATTATTCTGCACAACTACTCGAAACTATAAAGTCACAAATTCCTGCAATGGTAGATGCTCAACTTAGCACCAGACTTGAAGATTGCATTCAGAAGGCTTTCTGGTCATACACTGCAGAATTTGAGAAGAAAGCTTAAGGTGAGAAAAAGAGATACATAGATCTCATTGAGAAATCGATAAAAGATATTATCAAAGATGAAGTCAAGAGTCACCTTCCTCAGATTCTACCAAAGGAAGCATCTGACTTCGCCACTCTTGTGATCCAAATCACCATTACTAAATCACTTAAGAATGTCGTTTTTGCTAAATCTTTTTCTCAACCGCAATCGTTATACGAGGCAGCAACATCAATCACAGAGATTGAATTGAAAAAGATCCTTTTAGACAAGCTGCAGAAAAGTAAATCATATTGAGGAGCTCAAGAACACAAAGAACTCTATGATGGACTGGTCAAATCTTATAAGCTTGACAGGGATCTCTTTGAATCTTATGGTAAAGCATATTCTTTAAAGAGAGACCGTGAAGACAAGGACAAAGATGAAGACCCTCTTGCTGGATCAGACCAAGGGTTTAAAAGAAGGAAGACAAGCAAGGATGTTGAACCATCAAAAGGCTCTAAATCAAAAGAATCAAAGTTAAGCTCATCCAAAGGTACCATGTCTCAGCCAAAATCATCTGGTAAGTCTACACAAGCAGAGGAATCCATGTTTGATACCACAGATACCGAGATGCCACAAAATTAAAGAAGTGATTTGGGTAACACTAATGATCAACCCAATGTCGAGGAAGCTTCAAAGCATGACTGGTTTAAGAAACCTGAAAGGTCTTCGACTCCAGATTCAAATTGGAATGCTAGAAAAACAATTGATTTCAGACGACCTCAGACTTGGATCAGCAGAATTGCTCAAGCAGAAAAGCCTCCTCTTACCTTCGACGAGCTGATGAGCACTCCTATCGACTTCTCAGCATATGTCATGAACAATCTTAAGATTGATAATCTGACACAAGAGCACCTTGTTGGATCAGCTTTTAATCTTCTCAAAGGGACATGCAGAAGTCAAGTGGAACTTGAATATCATTTCGAAGAATGTTATAAAGCTATCACTGATCAACTTGACGTGAATAACCCTGAAGGACAGGAATATCCATTTGACCTTAGAAAGCCTTTACCATTGATTGAAGATCAAGGTTGTCAAGTAGTTGTTGGAACTTAAAGACTTCAAGATAATTCTTAGAATTACTGCTTCTCAGGTATACATTAGTGCTGTCAAGCATAACTTAGTACTGTTGGTGATACTAATGAAAATTATGCTAAGTAGTTAGTGCTGCTAGTGGTAAAGTTAAGACTGCTAGTACACAGTTACTACTGTTAGTATATATTAGTACTGCTAGTACTAATGTTACTACTACTTATGTTTATTAGTGTTGCTGGTACAAAAAGTTTATGCTGCTGGATTACAACTGTTAGAAGAATTGCTACTGTCAAAGGATAAAGACGAGTAAAGAGATAAGGATTACTTGGAGATGAAGATTAGAAGATAATTATAGAATAGATTGTATTAGAATATTCTATAAGTTTATGTTAATCTTTAGTATATGTTGTAAGCCGACTAGGACTCTTTAGTCTATAAAAGGAGGCTCTAGGGCATTAGTTAAGATACAAGTTTTCATAGTTGTCAAGTCGATTTAAAAAAGCTTCAAGGTTGTAAACCCTAGTACTAGTAAAGAGTACTCGTATTATTAATCTAATAATATTGGAGCGTTTGGTTATATCTTTGTTCATTCACAATTACCATTCTATTCATTATACTTCTCGATATTAAGGTGTAGATTCCGCATACACTTTAGTATACATACAAAGGTTATTTTGGATTTATCCAAGGTAATTTAACCTTAGACAAGCTAAGGGATCGATCAAGGATTGGGATCAACAAGTAGTATTAGAGCCTTTGCTTTGAGAAACTTTGATCTAGAAGTCATGGAATTTGAATCTGCACATAAGAACAAAGAGGGTCAGTTCAGAAATCAAGACAACACTAGGAAGCATGGAAATAATGAAGACACATCTTCAAAGGCAATGTTGGCTATAGATGGTGTAGGTTTTGACTGCAGTGGCATGGCATAAGAACAAGTTTAGACAAACATGGCTCTAATGGCGTTTTTAGACTCTGAGGTATACAATGATAAAACTTTCTCTAAAACTTGTCTGAAAAACTATGAAACTCTTAAGAAATAGTGTGATGATTTGATTGTTAAGCTTAATCAAACTGAATTTACAACAGCTACTTATAAAAGAGGTTTAGCAACTGTAGAAGAACAACTTATCACATATAGAAAGAATGAGGTTCTTTTTAGTGAAGAAGTTGCAGTTCTTAAAAGGGAAGTAGCTTGCAAAGATTATGAAATAAATGTACTTAAAAGTGAGTTTGAAAAAGTTAAGCAAGAAAAAGAGGGCATTGAATTTAAAATTAAGAAATTTGATAAGGCCTCAAAAGACCTAGACAAGTTGTTAGGGAGTCAGATAACTGACAAAAGTAAAAAGGGTTTGGGGTACAATGTTGTTCCTCCAACCCATCCTCTAATCTATACTAGACCTAAAAAGCTTGATCAGCCTTATTATAGTCTTGATGAATTCAAAGAGCCTGAATTTAAAGGTTTTAGTTCTGAGAATAGTAAGCAAGAGTCTAATGTTGTTTGTGATAAAAAATCAGATGATTCTAAGGAAAATTCTGATGACTCTTTGGTAAAAGAACAAGTATCAAAAGACACAAGTAGCTTTGTTGAGTCTTCACTTAATGTTGATAAAGAAACTGTTTTTCCTGTTGATAAAAAGGTAGAGTCTGTCAAACCTAAAAATCATGAAAAACCAGTTAAAAAGTCAGTTAGGTATGCTGAGATGTATAGATCACAAACTCCTAGGGGGAATTAAAGGAATTGGAATGGACCAAAGTCCAATCAACTAGGAAGTGATTTTGTGATGTATAATAAAGCTTGCTTTTTTGTGGGAGGTTTAATCATGTATAAGCGTAGTGTAAATACCATCAAAGGGGAAAGGATGGTATATGGGAATAATTATAACATGGTGAACTATAACTATACTACCAAAAGGACTCACCTTAATGCTCAAAGGAACATGGTTCCAAGAGCAGTTTTAATGAAAACTGGACTAAAACCATTTAATACTGCCAGGACAGTTAATACTGCTCATCCCAAATCTACAGTTTTTAGTGCTAAACCAATGTCACATTTTTCAAAAATAGCACAATCAACTGTAAGAAGGCCCTTTCAACCAAAAACAGTATTAACCAACAAAAGGTTTATCCAAAAAGTTTATACTGCCAAGGCACAAGCAGTTAATACTGCTAGGCCAAAGCAGTTAAAACTGCAAGGCCAAATTCTGTAGTTGTTAATGTTGTTAGGGTAAATCAGGCAAATGTTGTAAAGGCCTCAGCATGTTGGGTTTGGAGACCTACCAAACCTAATAGTGCATCAATTACCTTGAAGAAACATAATTACATTGATGCACGAGGCAGATCCAAGTCACTGATGGCTTGGGTCCCCAAAAGAATGTAATTTTCTTATTTTTATGTGCAGGGCAAGCCACAACAGGATGACACAGGATTTATTGATAGTGGATGCTCAAGGCACATGACTAGGAACATAGCTTATCTCTCATATTTTAAGGAATTTGATGGAGGTTATGTTACATTTGGGGAAGGAGCACATGGTGGTAGAATTTCTTGTAAAGGAACACTTAAAATTGATAGTCTTGATTTTGAAAACTTTTATTCATGGGTTATGCATAAATATGGATCCTCATGAATTCTCACATGTCTATCTAATCTTTTCTAGTGTGCTTTTGATGAATAGAGGCATGTTGTTGTATAATTATTGAAGACAAAGTTAATACTGTTAGATATCTCTTAATGCTGATAAGTCAAACTTAGTATTACTGGGATGTCATAAGAGCCAAAGTTACAACTGTTGAGCAAATTCTTACCCCTTGAAGCATTGTTTGAGGGGAAGCTATTTATTTTAATATATAGTCAACGCATGGATGGAAGGATATGTAATATCAAAAGTGTGTTAAAACGAATAAAAAACATCTAGGCATGTCAAAATAGGTCAGGACACCAAGATACCTCAGTCTACTGGTCCCCCTGTAAAGGTTGGTGATGAGGTTGTCCATAAGGAGTTGGGTGACAGAATAGAAAGGGCTACCACTACTGCTTCTAGCTTAGAAACAGAGCAGGACAGTGGTAACAACAATAAAACCCAATCCATGGCAACACTTAATGGATCAAGTCCTTAGGGAATTGGTTCAGGTAGTGCTCCCATGTGACAACATACCATATTGGGGGTGTAGATACTCAAACTAGGTTTGAGACTACATCTAAATAGTCTAGTGATCCACCTATCTCAAGAGGTTACACACTTGGAAGTGGAGAGGACAGTATGAAACTATTGGAATTGATGGCAAAGTGTACAAAGTCTGTGTAAAATAGTGAGGAAAAAGAAAAGAGAGAAATTATGAGTTGAAAAACAGAAAGAGAGATGTGGGAATAAAAATAGAAAAGAGTGATTTTGTGAGCAAAAAGAATTGAGAGATATTATGAGCATAAAAATAGAAAGAGAGCTTTTGAGAAGAACTAATTGATGATAGAAGTCCTTTTTGGAATGAAATTGAACATTAATGCTGGTAGCTACAACTTACAGCTGTTAGCCTCCGGTTAATACTGGTGATATAACTAAATGTTGCTAAGCATAAAATTTATACTGCTGGTATATCTTAGTGCTACTAAGCTTATGTTGATGCTGTTGAGTTACTGCTGCCGGTTTAAGTTAATGTTGTTAGGCATACGATAGTGCTATTAGTTTGAGTTAATACTGTTAGGCATCATTTAGTGCTGCCAGTTCAAGTTCCTGCTGCTGAGGGTGATTTTATAAATACTTTGATTCAGGGTTTCATTTGATTCTTTATTCGATTTCAATCATTCAAACACTGTCTAAGCGTAAACCATAACTCAATTTCATCTTTAATAATCTAATCACAAAACAATGTCAACCCTAACTTTTGCTGAAACCCACAACATGATCGCATTCTTGAAAAAACTTGCTGAAAGTGATGGGTTTCATGAAATTATCGATTTTCTGAATGTTAACCAAATTCATTATGCTTTAACTGTCAATCCTACCATCTACACATCTTGCATTGAACAATTTTGGGAAACAGTAAAGGCAAACACTGTCAATGGTGAATGTCAGTTACAAGCCCTAGTTGATAAAAAGAGGGTGATCATCATGGAGTCAAGCATTAGAAGTGATCTTCACTTAGAAGATGCTGGCGGTATTGATTGTTTGCTGACTGCGACTATCTTTGAAGAACTGGCAAGGATGGGGTATAAAAAACCTTCTCAAAGGCTTACATTTTATAAAGCTTTCTTTTCTCCACAATGGAAGTTCTTAATTCAGACTATTACACAATGCCATAGTGCCAAGTCCACTGTATGAAATGAATTTTGTAGCACAATGGCCTCTGCAATCATATGCTTGGCCCACAAACCAAAAAATTAATTTGTCCAAGTATATCTTTGATGCTATGGTAAAGCACTTAGAGGGAGGGCTAAAATTTCTGGTTTAAAGAAGAGGGTCCAAAAGTTGGAAAGGAAAAAGAAATCAAGAACTACAAGGTTAAAAGATTAAGGAAAGTTGGTGAATCTAGTAGGGTTGAATCCTCTGAGGCTAAAGAGAGTTTGGGTGCTTAGGAAGATGCATCCAAATAAGGGAGGATAAAAATTGTTAATGAAACCCAGGGGAGGTTAGATGATGTAGAAATGTTTGATACAGATGATCTTCATGGTGATGTGGTGATTGTGGATATGGCAGTTAGTGAGAAATAAGAGAAAATGCAAAAATTGATGAAAGAGATGTTAGTACTAGTGTTGTAGATAGTGATGCCCCTACAATCTCAGTTACTACTGCTGATGAAGGAGTTACTGCTGCAAAGATTGATGAATTTACTCCTACCAGTTCTCCAACAACAGTTATTGATGAACTAACTTTGGCTCAAACTCTTATTGAAATCAAAGCAGCTAAACCTAAAGCTGTTACTACTGCTGCTACAATAACAACTACAAGACCCAAGGCTAGAGGGGTTATAGTTCAAGAGCCAAGTGAATTCAAAACCACAACATCATCTCCACAAGCATCATAACCTTCAAAGACTAAGGACAAAGGTAAAGCAATAATGATTGAGCCTGAAGTACCTTTGAAAAGGAAAGATCAAGTTGCTCTTAATGAAGAAATGGCAAGAAATCTTGAAGCTCAATTGCAAGCTAAACTTATAGAAGAAGAGAAGATGGCAAGAAAAAGAGAAGAAGCCACATAATTGATTTGAATCAGGGGAAAATAACAAGCTATGATGGAGCTGTTAGATGTAGTGAGAGACCTCCAAACAAGAGAAGCATAGGAGGTGACAGATGAGGATAAGGCAAAACATTTATGGAATATCATGGAGAAGAGGAGAAATACATATTTGTGCATTAAGAGCACAAGAAAAGAAGAAATAGACCTCTCTACCAAGGTACATGAGAAATCAAATGTCTAAATTATTCTTAAGCAATAAGGGTGGATATAAACACAATCAGCTAAAGGGCAGAAGCTATGATGAAATCCAAAAGCTGTTTGACAAGGAAATGAAGAGAGTAAATTCTTTTGTGGCTATGAATTCAGAAGCTCAAGAAATCAGTAGAAAGAAGGATGAAAGCAGTTCTAAGAAGACAGAAATTACACAAGATAGTAGTGCAAAGAAAGCAGGAGATAAACTGGAAATTTGATTAAGTCTAAGAGCAAAAAGATGATAAGAATGAAGAGTTGAGTGGATAATGAAGCTGAGCTGAAAATGCATATGGTGATAGTCAAAGATGATGATATAGCAATTGATGCTATTCCACTTGCTACCAAACCACCAATGATTGTTGAATACAAGCTCATTAAAGAAGGAATGATAGGACATTATCAACTAATAAGAGCTGATGGAAGTTCCAAGAGATATTCTTTTATGATTAGGATGCTTCAGGGTATTGATAGAGAAGACTTGGAGACTCTTTGGAAGTTGGTCAAAATAAAGCATGGTAATACAAGGCCTGATGAACATGAAAGAGTGTTGTGGGGTGATTTAAAAGTCATGTTTGAACCAGACTACATGATTGTTGTATGTGAGAAATCTACAAGGATCCCACAGTGTCTATTTGGAAGTTGTTTGATTATGTGGAGTGCACTTTTGTAATGTTTGGATAATTGTGCAGTTTAAAAGAGATTCCCCTCACACAATAACAATCACAAATATGCTAAACAAGAAACTTCAAGCTGATTATTGGAATGAGATGTGCTATCAATTACTTAAGCTATGGTAAAGCAGCAAAAGGGTTAATAATAAGTTTGAATGTCTTCCTGATAGTGATGAGGGCTTTTAATAAAGAAACATTGAAGATTCTTATGATGAAACACAAGTTTAGGGGAGATGTTGGGACTAAAGACTTCAAGAGATTTTAGAGTTACTTTACTGCTCAGGTATACATTAGTGCTGTCAAGCATAACTTAGTACTGTTGGTGATACTAATGAAAATTATGCTAAGTAGTTAGTACTGGTAGTATAAAGTTACTACTGTTAGTTACTACTGTTAGTATAAGTTAGTACTGCTAGTATTAAGTTACAGCTGCTTGTTGAGGTTAACACTGCTCAGAGTTGAAGATTGAAATATATGCTAAGTAGTTAGTGCTGCTAGTGGTAAAGTTGAGACTGCTAATACACATTTACTACTGTTAGTATATATTAGTACTGCTAGTACTAATGTTACTACTGCTTATGTTTATTAGTGCTGTTGGTAGAAAAAGTTTACGCTACAGGATTACAACTGTTAGAAGAATTGCTACTGTCAGAGGATAAAGATGAGTAAAGAGATAAGGATTACTTAGAGATGAAGATTAGAAGATAATTATAGAATAGATTGTATCAAAATATTTTATAAGTTTATGTTTATCTTTAGTATATGTTGTAAGCCGACTAGGACTCCTTAGTCTATAAATGGAGCCTCTAGGGCATTAGTTGAGATACAACTTTTCATAGTTGTCAAGTCGATTTAGAAAAGCTTCAAGGTTGTAAACCCTAGTACTAGTAAAGAGTACTCGTATTATTAATCTACTAATATTGAAGGAATCTAATTTATGGTTCTTGGTAAACAAGGCAAATTCAGTAAATCGACAAAAACAAGACAAAAACCGAGCACATGATTGAAAAGAACGTGGAAAAGACGAAGCCGAAGGCGTATTCATCTTAATGGGCCAACCCGTACCCAAGTTAATGGATCGAGTTAGCCCATTAACCATCTATACGTAAAACCTTATAAACCTAAATCCAAATCCATAAATCCGGTCCAAACCAAATGAACCTAATTGCCTTAACAATAATCCTGTTAAAAACTTTTACACCACCAGTCCTTGGAGATTTACACCGTTAGTCCTCAAGGACTAACACCGTTAGTCCTTAAACCAAACAAACCCTATGCCCATTCCTAATTGGCTTATCATCCAAAAGCTTAACAATTGTGGAACAGTAATGAAAAAGGAATAATGAAACTTCACTTTTATTGAATACAATGCAGGAAAAATAAAATTGAACTGCTTGTTAAAATTGTTAGTCATACTTAATGCTGTCAAGAAGAAAATACTTTGGATTGTGTATTTTTGGCTATGGACTAACACCTGCAGGTTAAGCATATTGAATACATGATCTTGAATGCTTCACCTCTGAAGTACTGTTTAAGAGGTAGTTAATGTGTTTGAATAACAGATTTTAACTTTTATTCATGGGTTATGCATATATATGGATCCTCATGAATTCTTACATGTCTATCTAGTCTTTTCTTGTGTGCTTGTGATGAATAGAGGCATGTTGTTGTATAATTATTGAAGACAGAGTTAATACTGTTAGATATCTCTTAATACTCCTAGGGAGAAAATTAGTATTGCCAGGAAAAAGATAGTACTGTTGGGATGTCATAAGAGCCAAGGTTACAACTATTGAGCAAATACTTACCCCTTAAAGCATTGTTTAAGGGGAGTCTACTTATTTTAATATACAGTCAAAGCATGGATGGAAGGATATGTAATATCAAAAGTGTGTTAAAAAGAATCAAAAACATCTAGGCATGTCAAAAGAGGTCGGGACACCAAGATACCTCAGTCTAGTGGTCCCCCTGTAAAGGTTGGTGATGAGGTTGTCCATAAGGAGTTGGGTGACAGAATGGAAAGGGCTGCCACTACTGCTTCGCTTTGGAAGACTGAGCTAGGACAGTGGTAACAACATAAGCAATCCATGGCAACACTTAATGGATCAAGTCCTTAGGGAATTGGTTCAGGTAGTGGTCCTAGGTGCCAAGATACCATATTAGGGGTGTAGATGCTCAAACTAGGTTTGAGACTACATCTAAATAGTCCAGTGATCCACCTCTCTCAAGAGGTTACACACTTGGAAGTGGGGAGGACAGTATGAAACTATTGGAATTGATGGCAAAGTGTACAAAGTCTGTGTGAAATAGTAAGGAAAAAAAAGAGAGAAATTATGAGTTGAAAAACAGAAAGAGAGATGTGTGAATAAAAACAGACAAGAGTGATTTTGTGATAAAAAAGAATTGAGATATATTATGAGCATAAAAACAGAAAGAGAGCTTGTAAAAAGAACTAATTGATGATAGAAGTCCTTTTTGGAATGAAATTGAACATTAATGCTGGTAGCTCAAATGTACTGCTGTTAGCCTCAGGTTAATACTAGTGATATAAACTTTATTGCTGCTAAGCATAAAAATTTCTACTGCTGGTTATTTCTTTGTGCTGCTAATGCTTGTGTGAGTGCTGTTGAGTACTGTGCCGTTAAGTTAATGCTGTTAGGCATACGATAGTGCTGTCAGTTTAAGTTAATGCTGTTAGGCATCATTTACTGCTGCGAGTTCAAGTTCCTGCTGCTAAGGGTGATTTTTTTTAATACTTCGATTGCAGGTTTCATTCTGATTTCTTTATTTGTTTCAATATTCAAACACTCTCTAACTTGAACCTAACTCAATTTCATCTTTAATCATCTAATCACAAAACAATGCCAACCTTAACTTTTTCTGAAACCCACAACATGATCGCATTCTTGGAAAAACCTGCTGAAAGTAATGGGTTTCATGAAATTATCGATTTTCTCAATGCTAACCAAATTCACTATGCTTTAACTGTCAATCCTACCATCTACACATCTTGCATTGAACAGTTTTGGGCAACAACAAAGGCAAACACTGTCAATGGTGAACGTCAGTTACAAGC
This sequence comes from Tanacetum coccineum, assembly GCA_026074375.1. Lineage (NCBI taxonomy): Eukaryota > Viridiplantae > Streptophyta > Magnoliopsida > Asterales > Asteraceae > Tanacetum > Tanacetum coccineum. The sequence goes on from BQNB010056699.1 coordinate 20,890, forward strand.
CCTAGTTGATAAAAAGAGGGTGATCATCACGGAGTCAAGCATTAGAAGTGATCTTCACTTAGAAGATGCTGGTGGTATTGATTGTTTGCCGACTGCTACTATCTTTGAAGAACTGGCAAGGATGGGGTATGAAAAACCTTCTCAAAGGCTTACATTTTATAAAGCTTTCTTTTCTCCACAATGGAAGTTCTTAATTCATACTATTACACAATGCCTTAGTGCCAAGTCCACTGCATGGAACGAATTCAGTAGCACAATGGCCTCTGCAATCATATGCTTGGCCACAAACCAAAAATTTAATTTGTCCAAGTATATCTTTGATGCTATGGTAAAGCACTTAGAGGGAGGGGTCAAATTTCTAATGTATCCACGATTTGTACAAGTGTTTATCAATCAACAGCTTGAGGATATGTCACATCACAAAAAGATTTATGTTAACCCCTCAAAAAATAAGAAAATCTTTGCATATATGAAGAGAGCAGGAAAGGACTTTTCTGGAAGAGTAACACCCTTGTTTGCAACAATGATGGTTCAAGCTACTCAAGATGAGGGTGTAGATTTAGGCATTCAACAGACACCTATTACTGCTCAACCATCATCCTATAGACCTCGAAAGAAGCAGTCTAGGAGGAAACAGAGGAAGGAAACTGAAGTTCCTCAAGATAAGACACATCATGATGACAGTGTTCCTATACCTTCTAATGATCTATTTCTCGGTGGTGAGGATAGAATGCAACTAACAAAATTGATGATTTTGTGTACCAACTTACAAAAACAGGTTCTTAATTTGGAGAAGGCAAAGGATGCTCAAGCAAAGGAGATTGCTGGTTTAAAGAAGAGGGTCCAAAAGTTGGAAATGAAAAAGAAATCAAGAACTACAACGTTAAAAAGATTAAGGAAAGTTGGTGAATCTAGTTGGGTTGAATCCTTTGAGGCTAAAGAGAGTTTGGGTGCTTAGGAAGATGCATCCAAACAGGGGAGGATAAAAATTGTTGATGAAACCCAGGGGAGGTTAGATGATGCAGAAATGTTTGATATAAATGATCTTCATGGTGATGAGGTGATTGTGGATATGGCAGTTGGTGAGAAACACGAGAAAAGTGTAAAAATTGATGAAAGAGAGGTTAGTACTGGTGTTGAAGATAGTGCTGCCCCTACAATCCCAATTACTACTGCTGATGAAGGAGTTACTACTGCCAAGATTGATGAATTTGCTCCTACCAGTGCTCCAACAATAGTTATTGATGAACTAACTTTGGCTCAAACTCTTATTGAAATCTAAGTAGCTAAACCTAAATCTGTTACTACTGCAGCTACAACAACAACTACAAGACCCAAGGTTAGAGGGGTTGTAGTTCAAGAGCCAAGTGAATTCAAAACAACAACATCATCTCCACAAGCATCACAACCTTCAAAGACTAAGGACAAAGGCAAACCAATAATGAGTGAGCCTGAAGTACCTTTGAAAAAGAAAGATCAAGTTTCTCTTGATGAAGAAATGGCAAGAAATCTAGAAGCTCAGTTGCAAGCTGAACTTATAGAAGAAGAGAAGATGGCAAGGAAAAAGGAAGAAAAAGCCAACATAACTTTGATTGAATCATGGCAAAATACACAAGCTATGATGAAATCCAAAAGCTGTTTGACAAGGAAATGAAGAGAGTAAATTCTTCTGGGGCTATGAATTCAGAAGCTCAAGAAATCAGTGGAAAGAAGGATGAAAGCAGTTCTAAGAAGACATAAATTACACAAGATAGTAGTGCAAAGAGAGTATGAGATAAACTGGAATCTTATAAGTCTAAGAAGCAAAAGACTGATGAGAATGAAGAAGATGAAGTAGATAATGAAGCTGAGCTAAAAATGCATATGGTGATAGTCAAAGATGATGATATAGCAATTAATGCTATTCCACTTGCTACCAAACGACCAATGATTATTGAATACAAGCTCATTAAAGAAGGAATAATAGGACATTATCAACTGATAAGAGCTGATGGAAGTTCCAAAAGATTTTCTTTTATGGTTAGGATGCTTCAGGGTATTGACAAAGAAGACTTGGAGACTCTTTGGAAGTTGGTCAAAACAAAGCATGGTAATACAAGGCATAAAGATGAACATGAAAGACTATTGTGGGGTGATTTAAAAGTCATGTTTTAACCAGACATAAAGAGTGTTGTATGGAGAAATCTACAAGGATACAAAGTGACTATTTAGAAGTTGTTTGATTCATGTGGAGTGCACTTTGTAAGGTTTGGAAATGTGCACATCTTTATGTTAGTTGAAAAGAGATATCCCCTCACACCAATAACAATCACAAATATGCTAAACAAGAAACATCAAGCTGATTATTGGAATGAGATGTGCTATCAATTACTTAAGCTAATGGTAAAGCAGCAAAAGGGTCAATAAAAAGTTTGAAAGCATCTTCCTGATAGTGATGAGGGCTTTTAATAAAGAAACTTGAAGATTCATATGATGAACAACAAGTTTAGGAGAGGATTGTTGGGACTTAAAGACTTCAAGATGATTCTTAGGGTTACTGCTGCTCAGGTATACATTAGTGCTGTCAAGCATAACTTAGTATTGTCGGTGATACTAATGAAAATTATGCTAAATAGTTAATACTGGTAGTATAAAGTTACTACTGTTAGTATAAGTTAGTACTGTTAGTATTAAGTAACTGCTGCTTGTTGAAGTTAAGACTGCTCAGAGTTGAAGATTGAAATATATGCTAAGTAGTTAGTGCTGCTAGTGGTAAAGTTGAGACTGCTAGTACACAGTTACTACTGTTAGTATATATTAGTACTGCTAGTACTAGTGTTACTACTGCTTATGTTTATTAGTGCTGCTGGTACAAAAAGTTTATGCTACTGGATTACAACTGTTAGAAGAATTTCTACTGTCAGAGGATAAATACGAGTAAAGAGATAAGGATTACTTGGAGATGAAGATTAGAAGATAATTATAGAATAGATTGTATCAAAATATTCTATAAGTTTATGTTTATCTTTAGTATATGTTGTAAGCCGACTAGGACTCCTTAGTCTATAAAAGGAGGCTCTAGGGCATTAGTTAAGATATAAATTTTCATAGTTGTCAAGTCGATTTAGAAAAGCTTCAAGGTTGTAAACCCTAGTACTAGTAAAGAGTACTCGTATTATTGATCTAATAATATTGAAGGAATCTAATTTTTGGTTCTTGGTAAACGAGGCAAATTCAGTAAATCGGGAAAAACAACACAACAATCGAGCACAGGATTAGAAAGAGCGTAGAAAAGACTAAGCCGAAGGCTTATTCATCTTAATGGGCCAACCCATACCCAAGTTAATGGGTCGAGTTATCCCATTAACCATCTATACGTAAAACCTTATAAACCTAAATCCAAATCCATAAATCCGGTCCAAACGAAATGAGCCCAATTGCCTTAACAATAATCCTGTTAAAACCTTTTACACCACCAGTCCTTGGAGATTTACACCGTTAGTCCCCAAAGACTAACACCGTTAGTCCTTAAACCAAACAAAGCCTAAGCCCATCCCTAATTGGCTTATCATCCAAAAGCTTAACAATTGTGAAACAGTAATGAAAAAGGAATAATGAAACTTCACTTTTATTGAATATTCTTAAAAGTACATTGCCTTAAAAGTAAAATGCTTATATAAAAAGCTTTAGAATAGGAATTTGAATACAATGCAAGAAAAATAAAATTGAACTGCTTGTTAAAATTGTTAGTCATACTTAACGTTGTTAAGAAGAAAATACTTTGGATTGTGTATTTTTGGCTATGGACTAACACCTGCAGGTTAAGCATATTGAATACCTGATCTTGAATGCTTCACCTCTGAAGTACTGTTTGAGAGGTAGTTAATGTTTTTGAATAACAATTTTTAACTTTTATTTATGGGTTATGCATAAATATGAATCCTCATGAATTCTCACATGTCTATCTAGTCTTTTCTTGTGTGCTTGTGATGAATAGAGGCATGTTATTGTATAATTATTGAAGACATAGTTAATACTGTTAGATATATCTTAATACTGCTAGGGAGAAAATTAGTACTGCCAGGCAAAAGATAGTACTGCTGGATGTCATAAGAGCCAAGGTTACAACTATTGAGCAAATACTTACCCCTTAAAGCATTGTTTAAGAGGAGGCTACTTATTTCAATATACAGTCAAAGCATGGATGGAAGGATATGTAATATCAAAAGTGTGTTAAAAAGAATCAAAAACATCTCGGCATGTCAAAAGAGGTCGGGAGCTGTCCATAAAGAGTTGGGTGACAGAATGGAAAGGGCTGCCTCTACTTCGTCTAGCTTAGAAGCAGAGCAGGACAGTGGTAACAACAATAAGACCCAATCCATGGTAACACTTAATAGATCAAGTCCTTAGGGAATTGGTTCAGGTAGTGGTCCTAGGTGCCAAGATACCATATTGGGGGGTGTAGATGCTCAAACTAGGTTTGAGACTACATCTAAATAGTCCAGTGATCTACCTCTCTCAAGAGGTTACACACTTGGAAGTGGAGAGGACAGTATGAAACTATTGGAATTGATGGCAAAGTGTACAAAGTCTGTATGAAATAGTGAGGAAAAAGAAAAGAGAGAAATTGTGAGTTGCAAAACAGAAAGAGAGATATGTGAATAAAAACATAAAAGAGTGATTTTGTGAGCAAAATGAATTGAGAAATATTATGAGCATAAAAACAGAAAGAGAGCTTGTGAAAAGAACTAACTGATGATAGAAGTCCTTTTTGGAATGAAATTGAACATTAATGCTCGTAGCTCAAACTTACTGCTGTTAGCCTCAGGTTAATACTAGTGATACAACTTAATATTGCTAAGCATAAAATTTCTACTACTGGTATACCTTAGTGCTGCTAAGATCATGTTGATGCGGTTGAGTTACTGTTGCCGGTTTAAGTTAATGATGTTAGGCATACGATAGTGCTGTTAGTTTGAGTTAATATTGTTAGGCATCATTTAGTGCTGCCATTTCAAGTTCCTGCTGCTGAGGGTGATTTTATAAATACTTCGATTCAGTGTTTCATTTGATTGTTTATTCGATTTCAATCATTCAAACACTCTCTAAACGTGAACCCTAACTCAATTTCATCTTTAATCATATAATCACAAAACAATGTCAACCCTAACTTTTGCTGATACTCACAATATGGTCGCATTCTTGGAAAAACCTGCTGAAAGTTATGGGTTTCATGAAATTATCAATTTTTTGAATGTTAAACAAATTCATTATGCTTTAACTGTCAATCCTACCATCTACACATCTTGCATTGAATAGTTTTGGGCAACAGTAAAGGCAAACACTGTCAATGGTGAACGTCAGTTACAAGCCCTAGTTGATAAAAAGAGGGTGATCATCACGGAGTCAAGCATTAGAAGTGATCTTCACTTAGAAGATGCTGGTGGTATTGGTTGTTTGCCAACTGCTACTATCTTTGAAGAGCTGGCAAGGATGGGGCATGAAAAACCTTCTCAAAGGCTTACATTTTATAAGCTTTCTTTTCTCCATAATGGAAGTTCTTAATTCATAGTATTACACAATGCCTTAGTGTCAAGTCCACTGCTTGGAACGAATTCAGTAGCACAAAGGCCTCCGCAATCGTATGCTTAGCCACAAACCAAAAATTTAATCTGTCCAAGTATATCTTTGATACTATGGTAAAGCACTTAGAGGGAGGGGTCAAATTTATGATGTACCCACGCTTTGTACAAGTGTTTCTTAATAATCAGCTTGGTGATATGTCACATCACAAGAAGATTTATGTTAATCCCTCACACACAAAGAAAATCTTTGCCAATATGAAGAGAGAAGGAAAGGACTTTTCTGGAAGAGTAACACCCCTGTTTGCAACAATGATGGTTTAAGCTACTCAAGATAAGGGTATAGATTCAGGCATTCCTACTGATTCTCAACAGACACCCATTACTGCTCAACCATCATCCTCTAGACCTCAGAAGAAACAGTCTAGGAGGAAACAGAGGAAGGAAATTGAAGTTCCTCAAGATGAGACACATCATGATGACAGTGTTCCTATACCTTCTAATCATCCACTTCTCAGTGATGAGGATAGAATGTAACTAAAAGAATTGATGATTTTGTGTACCAACTTACAAAAATAGGTTCTTGATTTGGAGAAGGCAAAGGATGCTCAAGCAAAGGAGATTGCTGGTTTAAAGAAGAAGGTCCAAAAGTTGGAAAGAAAAAAGAAATCAAGAACTACAAGGTTAAAAAGATTAAGGAAAGTTGGTGAATCTAGTAGGGTTGAATCCTCTGAGGCTAAAGAGAGTTTGAGTGCTCAAGAAGATGCATCTTAACAGGGAAGGATAAAAATTGTTGATGAAACACAGGGGAGGTTAGATGATGCAGAAATGTTTGATACAGATGATCTTCATTGTGATGAGGTGATTCTGGATATGGCAGTTGGTGAAAAACAAGAGAAAAGTGCAAAAATTGATGAAAGAGAGGTTAGTACTGGTGTTGAAGATAGTGCTAACCCTACAATTCCAGTTACTACTTCTGATGAAGGAGTTACTGCTACCAAGATTGATGAAATTACTCCTACTAGTGCTCCAACAAAAGTTATTGATGAATTAACTTTGGCTCAAACTCTTATTAAAATCAAAGCAGCTAAACCTAAAGCTGTTACTACTGCTGCTACAACAACAACTACAAGACCCAAGGTTAGAGGGGTTGTAGTTCAAGATCCAAGTGAATTCAGAACAACCACATCATCTCCACAAGCATCACAACCTTTAAAGACTAAAGACAAAGGCAAAGCAATAATGATTAAGCCTAAAGTACCTTTAAAAAGTAAAGATCAAGTTGCTCTTGATGAAGAAATGGTAAGAAATCTTGAAGCTTAGTTGCAAGCTAAACTTATAGAAGAAGAAAAGATGGTAAGGAAAAAGGAAGAAGAAGCCCACATAGCTTTGATTGAATCATGGGAAAATACATAAGCTATGATGGAGGCTGATAGATTGCTAGCTGAGAGACTCCAAACAAGAGAGCAAAAGGAGTTGACAGATAAAGAGAAGGCCAAACTATTTAAGAAATTCATGGGGAAGGGGAGAAAACATTTTGCTACATTAAGAGCACAAGAAAAGAGAAATAGACCTCCTACCAAGGCATAAAAGAGAAATCAAATGTCTATCTATCTTAAGCATATGGGTGGATATAAACACAATCAGCTAAAGGGCAGAAGCTATGATGAAATCCAAAAGTTGTTTGACAAGGAGATGAAGAGAGTAAATTCTTTTGTGGCTATGAATTCAGAAGCTCAAGAAATTAGTGGAAAGAAGAATGAAAGCGGTTCTAAGAAGACAGAAATTGCACAAGATAGTAGCGCAAAGAGAGCAGGAGATAAACTAGAATATAATGAGTCTAAGAAGCAAAAGACTGATGAGAATGAAGAAGTTGAAGAAGATAATGAAGCTGAGCTGAAAAAGCATTTGGTGATAGTCAAAGATGATGATATAGCAATTGATGCTATACCACTTGCTACCAAACCACTAGTGATTGTTGAATACAAGCTTATTAAAGAAGGAATAATAGGACATTATCAATTGATAAGAGCTGATGGAAGTTCTAAGAGATATTCTTCTATGAATAGGATGCTTTAGGGTATTGACAGAGAACTCTTGGAGACTCTTTGGAAGTTGGTCAAAACAAAGCATGGTAATACAAGGCCTGAAGATGAACATGAAAGAGTGTTGTAGGGTGATTTAAAAGACATGTTTGAACCAGAAATATGCATATCTTTATGTTAGTTGAAAAGAGATATCCCCTCACACCAATAACAATCACAAATATGCTAAACAAGAAACTTCAAGCTGATTATTGGAATGAGATGTGCTATCAATTACTTAAGCTAATGGTAAAGCAGCAAAAGGGTCAATAAAAAGTTTGAATGCATCTTCCTGATAGTGATGAGGGCTTTTAATAAAGAAACTTGAAGATTCATATGATGAACAACAAGTTTAGGGGAGGATTGTTGGGACTTAAAGACTTCAAGATGATTCTTAGAGTTACTGTTGCTCAGGTATACATTAGTGTTGTCAAGCATAACTTAGTACTGTTGGTGATACTAATGAAAATTATGCTAAGTAGTTAGTACTGGTAGTATAAAGTTACTACTGCTAGTTACTACTGTTAGTATAAGTTAGTACTGTTAGTATTAAGTTACTGCTGCTTGTTGAAGTTAAGACTGCTCAGAGTTGAAGATTGAAATATATGCTAAGTAGTTAGTGCTGCTAGTGGTAAAGTTAAGACTGCTAGTACACAGTTACTACTGTTAGTATATATTAGTACTGCTAGTACTAATGTTACTACTGCTTATGTTTATTAGTGCTGCTGGTACAAAAAGTTTATGCTGCTGGATTACAACTGTTAGAAGAATTGCTACTGTCAGAAGATAAAGACGAGTAAAGAGATAAGGATTACTTGGAGATGAAGATTAGAAGATAATTATAGAATAGATTGTATCAGAATATTCTATAAGTTTATGTTTATCTTTAGTATATGTTGTAAGCCGACTAGGACTCCTTAGTCTATAAAAGGAGGCTCTAGGGCATTAGTTGAGATACAAGTTTTCATAGTTGTCAAGTCGATTTAGAAAAGCTTCAAGGTTGTAAACCCTAGTACTAGTGAAGAGTACTCGTATTATTGATCTAATAATATTGGAGCGTTTGGTTATATCTTTGTTCATTCACAATTACTGTTCTATTCATTATACTTCTAGATATTAAGGTGTAGATTCCGCATACACTTTAGTATACATACAAAGTTTCTACAACAAGTTATTTTGGATTTATCCAAGGTAATTTAACCTTAGACAAGCTAAGGAATCGATCAAGGATTGGGATCAACAAGTGGTATCAGAGCTTTGCTTTGAGAAACTTTGATCTAGAAGTCATGGAATTTGAATCTGCACATAGTAATACTACTGCTAAGCTACCCATACTCAAACTAGGTGAGTATGAGATGTGGGTGATAAGAATTAAGCAGTACTTCTAGATACAAGACTATGCTCTATGGGAGGTCATAGAGAATGGTAACTCATGGGTGTCTGTACTACAAACAGATCCTTGGTGGAATTGCTGGATTAAGGGGAAGTATGTTTCATTCATATATTAACTTCAGGGGAAGTTTATGCTTATTTGGTTTTGTCATTATCAACTAGGGGAAGATTGTTGGGAAATATATTTTGAGTTGATAAGACAAAACAATGAATGAAAAGGAAATAAAAGGGACTTAAATGACAATTATGGAATTCTACAAGCTGGTGGAGGATATTCTACAAAAGATAAAAGATTCCAAAACATATGATTCTTGAATAAAGATGAAGTTTATTAAAGAATTAAAAGATTTAGTTTCCTTATACAATTATATTTTCCCTTGTAAATCTAGATGGACTCTACTATATAAAGAGATCCCTAGATATAGTTTTATGTGTGTCAAGATGTAAACACTAAAAAAGTGTGTGTGTTCTAGGTGTCAAGTCCTTTAAGTGGATGCCTAGAATTTGTGTGTTTCACCCTCAAGGATCTTTGATTCCTTGTTATAGTTTGATAACACGTTCTAGAATTGATCATCTAGAATTGGGGCTGTTAGGAACATTTGGTTATTAATGAAGAAACACCTTGTTGAATATCATTGTTCTTATGTTAATTCACAATTACTGTTATATTCATTATACTTCTAGATATTAAGGTGTAGATTCCGCATACACTTTAGTATACATACAAAGTTTCTACAACAAGTTATTTTGGATTTATCCAAGGTAATTTAACCTTAGACAAGCTAAGGAATCGATCAAGGATTGGGATCAACAAGTAGTATCAGAGCCTTTGCTTTAAGAATCTTTGATCTAGAAGTCATGCAATTTAAATCTGCACATAGGAACAAAGAGGGTCAATTCAGAAATCAAGACAACACTAGGAGCATGAAAACAATGAAGATACATCTTCAAAGGCAATGTGGGCTATATATGGTGTAGGTTTTGACTGGAGTGACATGGTAGAAGAACAAGTTCAGACAAACATGGCTCTAATGACGTTTTCAAACTCTGAGGTATACAATGATAAAACTTGCTCTAAAACGTGTCTGAAAAACTATGAAACTCTTAAGAAACAGTGTGATGATTTGATTGTTAAGCTTAATCAAATTGAATTTATAGCAGCTACTTATAAAAGAGGTTTAGCAACTATAGAAGAAAAAATTATCACATATAGAAAGAATGAGGTTCTTTTTAGTGAAGAAGTTGCAGTTTAAAAGAGAAGTAGCTTGCAAAGATTATGAAATAAATGTACTTAAAAGTGAGTTTGAAAAAGTTAAGCAAGAAAAAGAGGGCATTGAATTTAAAATTGAGAAATTTGATAAAGCCTCAAAAGACCTAGACAAGTTGTTAGGGAGTCAGATAACTGACAAAAGTAAAAAGGGTTTGGGGTATAATGTTGTTCCTCCACCCCATCCTTTAATCTATAATCGACCTAAAAAGCTTGATTTGTCTTATTCTGGTCTTGATGAATTCAAAGACCCTGAATTCAAAAGTTATGGTTCTGAGGATAGTAAGCAAGAGTCTAACATTGTTTGTGATAAAAAATCAGATGCTTCTAAGGAAAATTCTGATGACTCTTTGGTAAAAGAACAAGTATCAGAAGACACAAGTAGCTTTGTTGAGTCTCCACTTAATGTTGATAAAGAAACTATTTTTCTTGATAAAAAGATAGAGATTGTCAAACCTAAAAATCATGAAAAACCAGTTAAAAAGTCAGTTAGGTATGCTGAGATGTATAGATCATAAACTCCTAGGAGGAATCAAAGAAATTAGAATGGACATAAATCCAATCAAGTAGGAAGTGATTTTGTGATGTATAACAAAGCTTGCTTTATTTGTAGAAGTTTTAATCATGTACATGCTCAGTGTAAATACCATTAAAGGGAAAGGATGGTATATGGGAATAATTATAACAGGGTGAACTACAACTATACTACCAAAAGAACTCACCCTAATGCTCAAAGGAACATGGTTCCAAGAGCAGTTTTAATGAAAACTGGCCTAAGAACTTTTAATACTTCCAGGATAGTTAATACTGCTAGGCCAAAAGCAGTTAAAACTGCTAGGCCAAATTCTGTAGTTGTTTATGTTGTTAGGGTTAATCAGGAAAATGATGTAAAGGCCTCAGCATGTTGGGTTTGGAGACCTACCAAACCTGATAGTGCATTAATCACCTTGAAGAAACATAACTACATTGATGCACGAGGCAGATCCAAGTCAGTGATGGCTTGGGTCCCTAAAGGAATCTAATTTCCTTATTTTTATGTGTAGGGCAAGCCACAATAGGATGACACAGGATTTGTTGACAGTGGATGAAGGTTAATGCTCAAGGCACATGACTGGGAACATAGCTTATCTCTCAGATTTTAAAGAATTTGATGTAGGTTATGTTACATTTGGGAGAGGAGAACATGGTGGTAGAATTTCCGTTTTTAACTTTTATTCATGGGTTATGCATAAATATGGATCCTCATGAATTCTCACATGTCTATCTAGTCTTTTCTAGTGTGCTTGTGATAAATAGAGGCATGTTGTTGTATAATTATTGAAGACACTTAATACTGTTAGAAATCTCTTAATACTGTTAGGGAGAAAATTAGTACTGCCAGGCAAAAGATAGTACTGCTGGATGTCATAAGAGCCAAGGTTACAACTATTAAGCAAATACTTACCACTTAAAGTATTGTTTGAGGGGATGCTACTTATTTCAATATACAGTCAAAGCATGGATGGAAGGATATGTAATATAAAAAGTGTGTTAAAAAGAATCAAAAACATCTAGGCATGTCAAAAGAGGTCGGGATACCAAGATACCTCAGTCTAGTGGTCCCCCTATAAAGGTTGGTGTTGAGGTTGTCCATAAGGAGTTGGGTGACAAAATGGAAAGGGCTGCCACTACTGCTTCTAGTTTAGAAGCAGAGTAGGACAGTGGTAACAACAATAAGACCCAATCTATAGCAACACTTAATGGATCAAGTCCTTAGGGAATTGGTTCAGGTAGTGGTCCTAGGTGCCAAGATACCATATTAGGGGTGTAGATGCTCAAACTAGGTTACAGCTGATGAAGGAGTTACTGCTGCTAAGATGGATGAATTTGCTCCTACCAGTGCTCCAACAACAGTTATTGATGAACTAACTTTGGCTCAAACTCTTATTGAAATCAAAGTAGCTAAACCTAAAGCTGTTACTACTGCTACTACAACAACAACTACAAGACCCAAGGCTAGAGGGGTTGTAGTTCAAGAACCAAGTGAATTCAAAACAACAACATCATCTCCACAAGCATCACAGCCTTCGAAGACTAAGGACAAAGGCAAACCAATAATGAGTGAGCCTGGAGTACCTTTGAAAAGGAAAGATCAAGTTACCCTTGATGAAGAAATGGCAAGAAATCTTAAAGCTCAGTTGCAAGCTGAACTTATAGAAGAAGAGAAGACGGCAAGGAATATATCTTAGTGCTGCTAAGCTTATGTTGATGCTGTTGATTTACTGCTGCCGATTTAAGTTAATGTTGTTAGGCATACGATAGTGCTATCAGTTTGAGTTAATGTTGTTAGGCATTATTTAGTGCTGCCAGTTCAAGTTCCTACTACTGAGGGTGATTTTATAAATACTTAGATTCAGGGTTTCATTTGATTCTTTATTCGATTTCAATCATTCAAACACTCTCTAAACGTAAACCCTAACTCAATTTCATCTTTAATCATCTAATCACAAAACAATGTCAACCCTAACTTTTGCTGATACTCACAATATGGTCGCATTCTTGGAAAAACCTGCTGAAAGTGATGGGTTTTATGAAATTATTGATTTTCTAAATGCTAACCAAATTCATTATGCTTTAACTGTCAATCCTACCATCTACACATCTTGCATTGAACAGTTTTGGGCAACAGCAAAGGCAAACACTGGCAATGGTAAACGTCAGTTACAAGCCCTAGTTGATAAAAAGAGGGTGATCATCACAGAGTCACGCATTAGAAGTGATTTTCACTTAGCAGATGCTGGTGGTATTGATTGTTTGCTGACTGCTACTATCTTTGAAGAACTAGCAAGGATGGGGTATGAAAAACCTTCTCAAAGGCTTACATTTTATAAAGCTTTCTTTTCTCCACAAGGGAAGTTCTTAATTTATACTATTACACAATGCCTTAGTTCCAAGTCCACTGCATGGAACGAATTCAGTAAGAAAATTGCCTCTGCAATCATATGCTTGGCCACAAACTAAAAATGTAATCTGTCCAAGTATATCTTTGATGCTATGGTAAAGCACTTAGAAGGAGGGGTCAAATTTCTAATGTATCCATGCTTTGTACAAGTGTTTCTTAATAATCAGCTTGGTGATATGTCACATCACAAGACGATTTATGTTAATCCCTCACACACAAAGAAAATCTTTGCAAATATGAAGAGAGAAGGAAAAGACTTTTCTGGGTGAGTAACACCCCTGTTTGCAACATTGATGGTTCAAGCTACTCAAGATGAGGGTGTAGATTCAGGCATTCTTATTGATTCTCAACAGACACCTATTACTACTCAACCAACACCCTCTAGACCTCAGAAGAAGCAGTCTAGGAGGAAATAGAGGAAGGAAACTGAAGTTCCTCAAGATGAGACACATCATGATGATAGTGTTCCTATACTTCTAATGATCCACTTTCGGTAAAGATTGAATGTGTTAGCCTCAACATATATTGGAGTCGAACTTTGAAGTTCGTTCATTATGTATTTAAGTCTTGGTCAATCAATTAGTTAATGTTGTAATAGGAAAGTATCGAGAATCGGGCTCGATAGTTAATCTAATATTGTATATGTTTCGTATTTAATCCCAAGCAAAAAACCCGAGCCCGAGTCCTAGTCAAATATCCCACACGTTTACTTAAACGTGACGGGGTATATATATATCTTTTCCACATGGAAAAATATCTAACTCTCTCTTTTCAAATAATAGCTTTTCTTTTCTCTCGAACCTCTCTCTTGTTTCTCTCTCTAGAAATCATCTCTCTTTCTCTTTTCTTGATCTAGATCCGTGTATGATATGAAGTGTATGTGTTAAAGGGATCCTACAATTGGTATTAGAGCTTTAAGGGTGGATTGGTGATTCATTTGTGGTTAAAAAGAATCAAAATTCGTGGTTTATTATTTTTTTTGAAAATAAAGCAAGAAAAAAAAATCAAAGATTGATCTTTGTTTGTGGTTAGATGTGTTAAAGATTTGTACTTTCGGGCTTAGAACTATCCCTTGCATCATTACTAAGTGGTTTTAACATCATTTCGTGGCTTTCAAGAATGGTTGATGATTTTTTTCTTGGCTGCGTTTTGACTCACTGAAGGGGTGTTCTTGATTGCGTTTTGATTATTGAAGACTGCGTTTTGGTCACTGCGTTTTGGTCATTGCGTTTTGATTATTGAAGACTGCGTTTTGGTCATTGCGTTTTGATTATTGAAGACTGCGTTTTGGTCATTGCGTTTTGGTCATTGCGTTTTGATTATTGAAGACTGCGTTTTGGTCATTGCGTTTTGATTATTGAAGACTGCGTTTTGCCTAATTGAAGACCCTTATTGCGTTTTGCCTAGGGGAGACTCTGTCCATTTCATTTCTTGGTTGCGTTTTGTCTCAAGAATTGACTGCGTTTTGTCTAAAGACACTGCGTTTTGTCCATTGAAAACCCTTGTTTTGAAAACCTAATTTCCCGAAAAAAAATTTAACCTTACCGCGAAGGTCGATCCGCGCATCAGGTGGTATTTGACCGAATTTGGGAATATATTAATCATTGTCTAATCAAAACATAACATCAAAACAAACAAACCTTAAACACAATCAATTACTCACTCACGGTTTTCTATTGATTTTGTAAAATCCCGTTAAATTTTTATCGGTTCTAATCATAGACTTGTAAAATCCCGTGAACGACTATTGTATTCAAAACCACAACATCAATCACATCACATCCACTTAAGATCCAACAAATCTTTTTCACTTCAATTCTCGATAAAATGGAAAAGAAAGATACCTTATCTTCGTGTTCGGAATCAGAAGAACAACAAATGCAACTAATTCAAGACAAATCAAAAGAAAGTTGCATGGTATCTTTTCAACGACTTCATTCACACCTCAAGCGTCTTTCAAACAACGACTTAAAAGGAAGTCGAACCGAGAATGGATTCGGACGCGCGTTTGCAACACTCTTTGGTCAAGATTTTGAGACTTTTACAGGCACGATGTTCCTAAACATGGATCAACTTCAAAAGCAACTTGATAACAACGAATTTCAAGAGATTGGATCCATGGCTTCTTTTAAAGTTCTCGAGACACAGTTTCAGATGTTCATCAAGTCAAAGATTTATTTGAATGATGAATATATTGTAATGACACGCAACTACTTTCTACAATACACTCAACTTGATATTCCAGAATTCCGTGAGACACTGGTCCAATTCATGGAATATGTCAAAAAGTCGATTGATGAAAGAGCACTGCATAAAAGAGAGCATGACAGCAGGGTGAATGAAAGACAGACGCAGACGACAATGGAAAAGGTTGATACGAGTAAAGAATTGGATGCTAGTTCAGTTATCATTAAAAGCAATGGGACAGAATCACAAGAGCAGGATACAAGCAGCAGATCAGGGAATGATGCACATGTTGATGATGCAGATATCAGACCCATATATGATGAAGAGCCAAAGGCTGAGGTACAAATGACTACTAATAATAATGTATCTGCTAAAGGACAACAACATACTGAGCAACCTGAATTCATTAATGAAGGAGAGATTGTCCAGAATGCTGAACAATGTCATGACACATGTCCTTTGCCTGCTAAATTAACTGATGACAAGACAATTGAACTCTCAAATCAATTACTCGAGTCTGAAAATGTTTGTCTCAAAAAGACTGTTGCCCAGTGTCAAAAAGATTTTGCAAAACTCGAAGCACATTGTATTAATCTTGAACTACAAATGGAAAACAATGTTTTAAAATCAGGGCAACAGAGTCAATTTTTGAAAGAGAAAGGTAATGAAGCCAAGGTTAATAATGACATCGATGAAATTGAAACAATAAAGATCGAATTGGAACATAGTGTGGCTAAATTACTTGCAGAGAATGAGCTGTTACATAAGGAAAAAGAGCACTTGAAACAGACTTACAAAGATCTTTTTGATTCTATCAAAACGACACGAGTTCAGACCAAAAACCAGAATGACTCTTTAATGGCACAACTGAACAAAAAGTCTAATGAAAATGCTGATGTACTAGCTCAGATTCAGAAAAAGGGGTTTGCAATTGCAGCATTAAAAAATGAGTTAAGGAAACTAACAGGAAATAGTGTGAATACTAAGTTTGCAAAACCATCAATCTTGGGGAAACCAGTTTTACAACCACACAGAAACCAATCAGTTGTTAGACAACCGACTGCGTTTAAGTCTGAACGACCTAAAATTTCAAAACCACGGTTTGCCTCCCAAGTTGATGTGAACAACGACTTGTCAAAACCAGTCACTACACATTATCTACCTAAGAGAAGAGAATCTGCCCATGCAAAACCTCATTACATGATTGCACCTAGCTCATCTAGGTATAGCTCAAATGACATAGTTCATAATCACTACCTGGAGGAGGCTAAGAAAAAGACACAAGAACACTCTAGGAACTCTAGAAATTTTTCTGACTCCAAACATTTTGTTTGCTCGACATGTCAGAAATGTGTCTTTAATGCAAATCATGATTCTTGTGTTACAAAATTCCTGAAAGAAGTCAACTCGCGTGCTAAGGTTCCATCCAATAAGACAACGAACAGAAACAAACCCGTAGAGCAAATAAGGGTTGCAACGAAACCAAATAGACAGATCCCAACAGGACATAGGTTTTCAATAAAAAGGACTTCCACTGTGCATGAGAAAACAACAAGTCCTAGATCTTGTCTTAGGTGGCAACCAACGAGTAGAATTTTCAAGACTGTTTGTCTTAAATGGGTTCCAACCAGAAATATATTCACCTCTAGCACAACAAAGGTTGACAGTGAACCCCCAAATGGTTCAAAAGAAGATATCACTAACCAATGTGAAAGCGAACAAGCTCTTGATGTTAGTGCAGGTACTCTCTTAAGTACATGTACATCGTTCAATCCTATAAAGGAAGGACTTAGAGTTTGGTTGCAGAAAAGACAGATATCTTAGAAAACAGGGCTTCAAGGAATTTTGATCTGATGATCAACATAATGACGTTTGAACAACGCAGTTCAAGCCTCGTTCTTCATCAAATGATGTCTGACCACAACAGTTCAAACCTAGCACCACAACGACAAATGGTGTCTGCTGAAAATAATACTTCAGGCCCCATTCCTCAATGTTCAAATGACGTTTGTTCACATCAGTTCAGGCCTCGTTCTTCATCAAATGACTTATGATCATAACCGTTTAGAACTCGGAATTCAAGACCACAGCAATGAACAGTCAAGTTCAAAGCTGGTTCAAAAAGTTATTCCTTAAGCAAACAAGATAGCTACATCACGACAAGAGTTGGAACTACTATTCCACCATCACATAGCAATGCTGAGGACAACAGGTAAATATATATAAATACAAAATC
>BQNB010056700.1:1586-38555 GCA_026074375.1 Tanacetum coccineum
AGAGAGAAGTGCAAAAATCATCCCTGTGGTTTGTCAAAAAACCGTCTCACGTCCCTCGTTAAATAATTGTCCAAAACACATATCTCCGTCAATGTTTTGGGACACGATACATCCCTTGAACTAACGGTGCAAATTTTTTTCTCGTTAATTATTAACGAGGGTCTAATTTTTAACGGTGCAACTATATATGAGGGTATTGTTGTCTTTTTGTTGTCACAGGGATGATTTTTGCACTTCTCTTTTAAAAAAAGTTTTTTTTTTGTTTTTTAATTTAAAAAAAAACCTTTTCATATTATTATTCGTAAAATTTTTTTTTTTTTTTTACAAAATCTTAAAAAAAAAAATCTCACTTTACAAAAATCTTATTTGTTTAAAAAAAAAATTAGTTTTGTTTGTTTTTAAAAAATTTTTTACGAAACTTTAAAAAAACAATTTGTACTTTTACAATATTAGTTTTGAAAAAAAAATGTAACACTTTTGTATTTTTTTAAATCTTAGTATTTAAAAAGTGCAAAATTTTTTTTTAATTTTTTGTAAAAAAAGTGCGAAATTTAATTTTTTTTTAGAGAGAAGTGCAAAAATCATCCCTGTGGTTTGTCAAAAAACCGTCTCACGTCCCTCGTTAAATAATTGTCCAAAACACATCCCTCCGTCAATGTTTTGGGACACGATACATCCCTTGGACTAACGGTGCAAAAAAAAATTTCGTTAAGTATTAACGAGCTTAGAGAATTAAAAGATTAATTATCCACACTCGAAAAAAACAAGGGAGTTGATCTCGATTGTGCAAAGTGTCATACGCTTAAAATTGAGAATGAAAAAGTAAAAGAAGAAGCCACTAGATTAAATAAATTTGAAAAGAGTACACACTCCTTAAATGAAATGTTAAGTAATCAAAAACCCTCCGGTGATAAACTAGGTTTAGGGTTTAATTCATTTGAAGCATCATCTAGTGGAACTAAGGAAATAAAATTTGTAAAAGCTCAGAAAAAGGTGTCCTCTAATGGAGGTCCCATAAATATAGGCGGCCCCTAAAATAATTATGGGACCGCCACTAGCAACGCCTAGATCTGAGAAAAGTGTGTCTTTTCAAAAATCTATTTTGGGTTCTAGACCAAAAAACATAGTAGTAAACAATATAAGAGTTCCCGTTGCTAGTGACAATGAAGTTAATAAATTTTATAAGCCATTGTCAAAACCCGGAGTTGGATTCTCAAAACCAAATTTTAGATCAAAAACTCCGCCACCTAAAAGAGTCATAAATAGTTATCATCGTCCTAGAACACCTCAACCAAAAAGAAACAATGGTAGACAAAATCAACCTCGTGGCTTTCCTGTAACTTGGAACAACTTTCCACGACATGGTTACATGCCATGGGAAATGTGTCTTCCATTTCCACATCTCAACCAATTGCATCAAATGCAAGGGATGTTTAGCACTAACAACTTTGGACCCATGAGATATTGGGGACCAAATGTTTGAGGTGTTGTCTTATATAAATAAATATGCCTTGGAGTCGACTTGGAACCTAATGAGTGGATAAAGGATAGCGGATGCTCCAAACACATGACGGGTAACCGAAAGCTCTTCTCAAGCTACAAGGCATACAATGGAGGTAACGTTATTTTTGGTAGTAATCTTCGCGGTAACATCATTGGCAAAGGTACGATTTCTAATGACTCTCTCAAAATAGATAATGTAGAACATGTTGATAACTTAGGATTTAACTTGCTAAGTATAGGACAAATATGTGATAATAAGTGTAGAGTAACTTTCTCTGAACATGATAGTGAAATCACTAAGGACGGTAAAGTCATAGGTAGAGGTATTAGGAAGAAAGGCTTATATGTGATGAAATTAGGAAATAAGCCAAAGGATCAAATTTGTCTAGCAACGATTGATGAAAATTCCACATTGTGGCATAGGAGATTAGGTCACGCAAACATGCGTCTTATTCAATCATTGGCTTCTAAAGAATTAGTTAGAAACCTACCTAAGCTTAAGTTTGATCAATATTTTTGTGATGCTTGCATAATGGGAAAACAAGCTTACACTAGTCACAAAGCTAAGAATATAGTCTCAACGAATATATGCTTAGAACTTCTCCATATGGATCTCTTCGTTCCATTCGCCGTACAGAGTTACGGAGGAAACCGTTACACCCTAGTCATAGTAGATGACTACTCTAGGTATACTTGGACTAGATTCCTTAAGGATAAAACCAAATCTTTTGATCAATTCAAAATATTTAGTAGGAAAATCCAAAACCAATTAGGTTGTTATATAGTGTCAATAAGAATCGACCACGGTAGAGAATTTGATAATGAGGTTCAATTTGGAGAGTTTTGTAATGCTAATGGTATTACACACAACTTCTCAGCTCCATGCACTCCTCAATCAAATGGCGTGGTCGAAAGGAAATATAGGACACATCAAAAAATGAGTAGAACTATGTTAAATGAGCAATCGTTAAAACAAAAGTTTTGGTGTAACGCCGTAGATACTTCAACATACATTCTCAACCAAATTCTCATTAGAGCTATTCTAGTAAAAACACCTTACAAACTCTTAAGAGGTAGGAAACCTACGTTAGATTATTTTAGAGTGTTTGGAAGCAAGTGCTTCATATTGAACACCAAAGATTACATTACCAAGTTTGACCTAAAGTCATACGAAGGTGTCTTTTTAGGTTATTCTCAAAATAGTAAAGCCTACATCATCCTAAACAAACACACCAGAAAAGTCAAAGAATTACTTAACGTGACATTTAATGAAACTCCTCCACCCTATAAGACATCACCCTTGGTGGATGATAATTTAGATGAAGAAGAAGCAATTAAGGTTACTGAAAAAAAAAACTAGAAAGTAACATTGGGGATGAAACTTTAGAGATTGACGAAATCATCAATATTAAGGAATCTAGGAACCATCCATTAGAAAATGTTATAGGAAACCTTAACCAAAGAACACTTAGGTCATAAGCCCAAAACCAAAGTAACCTCTTTTGTTTTATATCAACTATAGAACCTAAGAATGTGAATGAAGCATTAGGAGATGAAAGTCGGATAGTCGTCATGCAAGAAGAATTAAATCAATTCATTGCTAACGATGTTTGGGAGTTAGTTCCACAACCTAAGAATATGACAATCATAGGAACTAAGTGGGTATTTAGAAATAAGTTAGACAAGAACGGTATTGTTTCTCGAAATAAGGCTAGGTTAGTTGCTCAAGGCTATAATTAACAAGGGGCATCGATTATGATGAAACTTATGCTCCAGTTGCTAGACTTAAGTCTATTAGGATATTATTAGCCTATGCTTGTGCCTAAGTTTTTAACTATTCCAAATGGATGTAAAAAGTGCATTCCTAAACGGTTTTATCAATGAGGATGTATACGTGGCTCAACCTCCAGGATTCATTGATTTTAAGAAACTGGATTATGTTTATAAACTAAAGAAAGCTTTATATAGTCTTAAACAAGCACCCAAAGCTTGGTATGATAGACTAAAAGCTTTCCTTATTAAACATGAATACAAAATGGGAATGGTAGATAACACTCTTTTTACTAAGAAGAAAAGTCCAAATCTCATCATTGTTCAAATATATGTCGATGACATTATATTCGGTTTGACTTGTCAAGACATGTGTGATGAATTTGCAAAAATCATGCATGACGATTTTGAGATGAGCATGATGGGTGAACTTAACTTTTTCCTTGGATTACAAATAAAACAAATGGAAGATGGTATCTTCTTTAATCAATCTAAGTATATTAAAGAAATGCTTAAAAAATTTGGTCTAGAAGATTCTAAACCAATGAAAACCTCCATGTCCTCTAATACTAAACTCACGAAAGACAAAGAGTGTGAGTCGGTAGATAGTACCAAGTATTGAGGCATGATAGGTAGTTTATTATACCTAATGGCAAGTAGGCCCGGTATCATATTTAGTGTCTGCCTTTGTGCCTGCTTCTAAGAGGCTCCCAAAACCTATCACCTTGAAGCGGTTAAGCGTATCTTTCGATACATTAAAGGCACTACGCACTTAGGATTATGGTATCCTAAGGGGACCGGCATAGAAACCGTAGTATATGCCGACTCTGATCATACAGGAGATTATGTGGACCGAAAGAGCACTGGCGGTATTTGTACGCTCGTGGGATGTTGTTTGACATCTTGGTTCTCGAAGAAACATACCGCTCTTGGTATATCCACTACTGAAGCCGAATACGTAAGCGCTGGATAGGCATGTCAACAAGCACTATGGATGAAACAAGCTCTCATCGACTACGACGTACGACTCGACGGAGTTCCCATCACGTGTGATAACAAAGGCGCGATTGACCTTAGCAAAAACCCGATGCAACACTCTCGTACCAAACACATCAAAATACGTCACCACTTTCTTAGTGATAATGTCTAGAAATGACATATCTCAATCGAAAAAGTACCGTCCGTCGATAATATTGCCGACATTCTTACTAAACCTCTTAAACGTGAATCGTTTAACTATCTACGTCTTGGTTTAGGAATGATGGAACACATTTCATAAATCATATTAGTCTGCTTCTCCTTCTTCTGTCTTAATTCTAGTCCGAGTTCCATTCTGTGTCGTGACAACTTAAATACTTCATCTGAAGTACTTTAAGCATCTTTAATTCGCAAAATACAAATTAAAATGTCACTCCTCTACGTAAAATTTTCGTCAAAAACTGAGTCTAAAACCCTTTACTGAGGGCGGCCCCCATACCATAGGCGGCCCCCTAATATATTTAGGACCGCTAGGCTTTATGGGACCGCCATCAGCAAATTCCCATCTTTTACACTTAACTAAAAAATTTCACTTTACAAAACCAAACACACCCTGTACTTGCTGCAAGTGACGAACACGAACACAAAACCACCAAAAACTCAAAATCACCCATTAAAACACAAATTAAAGATAAAATCAGCACCTACATTCATTCAAAACGTCTTAAAAATCATCAATTGTAAGTCATTTCATCCATTTTCTTTCAATTTGAGTCTAGGGTTCACGATGAACACCAAAAATTAAAATTGGGGATTTTCTATTTTTCTTTCAATTTCATACAATTAGGACTACTAGGATACAATGTACAACTAATATGTTACCCGTAGACATAGGATTTTCATATATTAGTGAGTTTGTCGAAAAATTAATTTTGAACCAAAACCCCAGTTTTATTTTCAAATCACTCACGTTATGAACATAATAAAATTATGGTTATGCATTGTTAATACAACCTAAAAACATTTTCAAACACATGCATTATGATCTCATGAACAAATTTCAAGATACATAATTCATATGTATTTTTTGACTTGTTGAATGAGCAAAATCAAACTAAGGAGCGTTTGGATTAATTCTTAGGATTTTATGTTTAGGTCGAGTTAATCGTTACTCCACATTTGTTACATCTAGGCACACACTAGGCAAGAACTCAAAATATCAACACATATGTAAGATATTAAAGTATGATTTGATTATTTTATTTTAGGTAAAAATGCCTCCAATTACCTCACTAGATCATCAAAAGACCCGAAACTACATTCCACTCATATCAAGTGAATTTAATCAACCCTTAAGAAACACAATTGCAAATCTTAAAACACGATACTTTCATGAGGGTAGGGTTGTGAGTCAAAACTTTGAAAACATGAGTCATATATGTGCTATGTTTGAATCAATTGACTTTGATTGTTTGTTAAACTTAAACGAACAAATTGTTCCTCGTTTTGTTCTCGAGTTCTATAGTCAACTAACTTTTGATTATAACTCCACGGGTCATTTTGTGGTCAACTTTGTTATACAAAGTAAGTCTTTCTCCCTCACTCTTGAAGAATTTGGTCAAATTTTAAAGATACCATTCAAAGGTCACGCATCACACACCGACATGTGGTTACTCGACTACTTGTCAATAAGTGTTCTGAGTAAAGGTTGCTATAAAACCACTCCTCCGTCTCCAAGTGTCGTCAAGTCCTTCATTCATATTCCTGGACAAGGTCAAGTCACTCGTACTAAAAACAAGAAAACCATTGTCGTCGACAAAAATGAAATCTTAACTAGCGAAATTCAACCTCATATGAAACCATAGGTTGATATCATTCATGAAAACGCCATTTGTCTAGGAGGTCATAAGGATCATGTCTTCGCTTGTCTTTGTCATATGCTTTATTGCATTGAAACCTCTACTCGATATAGTCTAGCACTCTTTTTTTCTCAAAAGAATGGAAAACACTCGAAGCAAACCTAAGGAACTCTTAACTTACGGGATGCTTTTGACTAGATTGTTCAAACATGTTGTGTCCGTCTTTCCTGAGCTAGCAATTGATCTATATATCTCACATGATCGAGTCATGCATCCCTTCGCTCCTCACTATGAGCTAAAGACGCGATCGGATCATGGCAAGAAAAGACCTCGTGAGTTAAATGCTAGCTCTTCCTCCACCACTCTAAATCATCCATCCTCATCTCATCCATTGGTTGATCCTATTGATGAAGATGATGATGAATCATTTCATTCCAACTCCTCATCTCCATCCCAAAATATCTCCTCGTCATCTAATATTGTCTCTAGAGTCCATCAAAACCCTGCTCATGAAAGTCATTACTTGAACACCCATCTCTCTGAAACTATTAATCTTCAAACACAACAATGAGCTGCTCACCGGGAAGGGTTAAGGTCAATTGGACAAGCTCTCAAGAACATGATGGGTGGAAAACGGAAGTGAACATGTTGGCACAACTACTAAGAAACTATTATTATTATTATTATCTTTCTTGTTTAATACATTATATCTCTCTATTATTATCAGGACTAGAAATGCTTATAACATTGCATTTCACTTGGTTGATTTTCCCCACTCTATCAACGCTCTATGATTAGCAAAATGATTATGAATGTGACATGCAAAAAATACCACTATATGCTAAATGATTTGCATGCTAGTTTAGGACTACATATTATTTCTTGAATAAGTTGATTCTTGAATTTGGTAGATGCCAAAATCACTGGACTTAAAGAAAATGGAAAAACTGGTAATTTTCATTCTTCTAGAAAATGGCCCCCTTAAATACTAAGCGGCCCCCCAATATATTTGGGACCGCCTGGTAATACGGGACCGCCATCAGGGGGAACAAAATTTTGGAGTTTATCTCTTTTTTTGTATCTTTGACCTCCTACCTACATTCTTAAAGCTGTCATTTCCCTGTTTAGCTAAACCATTTTTGGCATCCTCTTTCATCCAAACCATGCTTTGCCATATTATATTATCCTTTCCACTATTTAAATTACTAAATTCTCATATTTCACTACCACCCTCAACTACTTCATCCTTTTCATCTTCTTCATCAATGTCTTGCTCAAACCACCATTCCAACTTATCTAGAAAACCAAGAATGTCAGTTAGACAAGTTTGGAAACGCAAAACGTCCACTCCAAAATCATCACATCCTTCCCAAAATGACTCACCCCCTCTTCCTCCAAGAGTCTACTTACAATCTCCTTCACCGCCATCATACAATCCCTTAAGAGATCAAATGATCAGCCAACTCCACAACATCTCCACCATCCTTGATTCACACACTAATCCATCTAATGCCTACATTCATGCACCACCTTCACCACCACCACCACAACAAATTCATCCTCCTTCTCATGCTCAAGTTGAATTTCACTCAAGCTTTTGTCATTGTTGCAAGTTTTCTAGACATCAATTTCACTCCTTGAGAAAGGAAATCAACTTCATTCACTTTCTTCTAACCCGTCCCATACCTCCAACCCGTATCCCTCCAAATCATGTGTCACCAACCCCTTCTTTTTCACTCTTTAATTAATCATTCTATTATGATTAATCTACCTAAATAATTGACCTTTCATCTTTTGACTATGGCATCTTCTACTCTTCAAGAATTTACTAGCGTAGATCTAAGCCTTATTACGTCTCTATGATTATCTACTTTCTATTGTAATGCTTCATACAAATATTGTATGAATTTATCTTAGCTCGCATTAGATCTAGTTTTATTTTATGAATGTATTAGTTGCATTTCTTATTGTATGAGTTTCTTGTTTGTTGAATGAAACTCTATTTTGGGTGACTTAATTATAATGTGTTGCTTTAAAAGATATTTGTCTTGCACTTGTATTTATAACCTTGTTTTGTAGCACACAATTTTTGTAAGATCGATCCCTTGGTGCCCCGAACAAGAGGGAGCATACATCAAGGGGGAGTCTTGATATCGTCGATTTCTTTCTTCCTACAACAACTTGACGATCGTCCTTTTTGAGTTAAACAAAAAGGGAGAGAAATGGAACAAAACTCATTTAATAATTTGACATCTTTAATTTTATTTAAAATGAGTTTATATTTTGTCATCATCAAAAAGGGGGAGATTGTTAATACAAATAATGTCTAAAAACATTATTTATATTTTTCGACCTCTCAACGTTTTGATAATAACAAAATGTAAAAACGTTTATAATAAAATTAAACGTTTACAAATTATTAATCGTAAAATTCCATTTCTAAGATTAGTGATCACTTAAGGTATGAACAAACAAATCATTAAGCATGATTAGTGATCAAGAAAATATTTTTCTCTCATCCATTACATTTTTACAAAAGATTTTCACAAAATTAATTATATAAAATATTTTCTAATTAAAAGAAATGTTTTATTAAAAACTTAAAATTTGAAATTCAAAATTTCCCTCCAAAATGGAAGCTTCTATACCAAATACAACCTTCCCCACAAAAAGACAAAAAAGGAAGCGGAGTCTACTGGCGGCCCCCTTATAGGCCTGGCGGCCCCCTTATATATGGGACTGCCGGGACCGCCGCCAGTTACCGTTGGCTTTTCCTGTCTATAAATATTGGTCAACCCCTTGTTGAAAATCAGACATCTTTGCATGAATTTTCTCACACTTCTTTCTCTCTCTAAAAACCTTATTTCTCTCACTAAATATCTTGATCAATAACATCTCTTGATCTTGTTTCAAGTGATCTAATCTATTCCCTCTCATTCAAGTGCAAGAGAAGAACATTCGTATTTGCCAAGAAACAAAGTGTTGATTGGTGATCTATCCTCCTTTCTTCTAAGTACCAAGCCTCTATTGTAACTATCTTGTGTATTTGCGTGATTCGGATAGTGTGTAGATCTGATAGTGTAGATCTAGTGATTGTGTTTGATTATGAAGTGGTAGATTGGTTCTAGCTAAGATTAGGACTCGACATCTAGTTTAGTGTCAGAAAATAACATAAGCGGCGTATAAACGGTTTTCTTCGCCTAAAGGGAGCTTGTTGACATAGTGAAATCTTGATTCGGATACTCAAGGAGTGGAGTAGGGCGAAGAGGTGCTTCGTAGCCGAACCACTATAAAATCTTGGTGTCTTGGTTTGGTTGTTCCTTTCCGTATCTCTTTACATTATTATTGTTGTTATCTAGTTTTAGTTTAGATAGTTATTGCTTGTTCATATTGTGGATTGGTTAAATATAAAACTCGAATCAAAACATTTTTTAAAGCAAACATTTAAAACTAAAAACGAATCTGTAAACTATTCAACCCCCCCCCCCCTCCCCAATTCTAGCTTTCACAGATTAAGTAATAATTCTTTGCAATAACTATACAAAATGGGTTAATAACATATGATAAATGATGCTATAAAATAAACGTTATTTGATGTCATAAAATATCCCCTCACTTGAATCCTACTTGTCCTCAAGTAGCCTTTAGAAGTTTATAAAAATGTATCCCTAAGGATATTTTCTGTTAAAGCATTTATTCGATCTGTTGCAAGTACACAACCAAACACCTCACGAAATAGGAAGATGAAAACACTCAAATCATTCAACTAATCTATGTGGTAACATGTAACTAATTCGCTCCATTGCTCGGTCATGACGATTATTCTATCATAAGCTTGGCAAGGATACACATCTCCTCCACTAAAGCCAATGAGTAA
This sequence comes from Tanacetum coccineum, assembly GCA_026074375.1. Taxonomy (NCBI): domain Eukaryota; kingdom Viridiplantae; phylum Streptophyta; class Magnoliopsida; order Asterales; family Asteraceae; genus Tanacetum; species Tanacetum coccineum. The sequence goes on from BQNB010056700.1 coordinate 11,574, forward strand.
CAAGTTTATAAAGGTAAATATGGGTTTTTGTATGGAAAGGCTTACGGTTGATCATTCTACAATCTTTCACCAGAAGTACCACTCCAACAAGGCAGCTGAAGCACACATACATGGCCGTAACGACGAAATAGACATGTGTGTTCAATCACCTCCCCATTCGAATTTAACCAACGGTTAGGATGAAGAATGATATAGGGTAGGAACCTTCTAACTTTCACCAAAAGTCGTAAACCAACAAGGCAGCTAAGACATGCATACATGGCCTTAACGACGGAATAGACATCCACGCTCGAACAAGTCCTCATTCGTGTAAAACCAACGGTTAATCATTAGGTGAGAGGGAAGTAAATTGTTGTTAAATAGAAATCAAGAAACAAATAGATTAAGACTAAGATACAAGTTGCTAGACACTTTTTCCTGACCGTTACTATGATAAAGACATAACTATTTACAACGTCTTGATCATCGATCAAAAACAACAACCTAAGTTGGCGTTCCCGTAACGGTCAACTTCCTAATCATCCCAAAACTTTACATGCTCTACAAGGAAAGTGGCGATATCTTCCACTTTGTACAATACTCTACATCGTTGATTTTTTAGACGTATCAACGAATAATCGATCCTTCGTGTAATTCCTTCGGTAATTTCTTTGCGAAATGATTATCTTCAAATTTTCCTTCTTTTTTTTGCAATCTAACTATATACGAAACTCGGAGTAGTTTCACCATCTTCACGATCATAATGATTCCGGATAATTCCTTCGATAGTTTCTTCGTTCTTCGGACTCACCGATAATTATGATGGTAGTAAAATCACATGAGTTTTGACTATAATATACATTCCTATTTTCAATGTGCACATTTCCAACCGCACCAAAGATAGAAAATGACACAAGACTCGGGAAATACAAACTTTACACTTTAAGCAACTAGCAACTGTAAATTAAACTTAATCTAACAGTGTAGGTAAGGGTGTAACAAAACAAATAGTAGGTATGATTCCTAAAGGATTGGCTCTATGAGGTTGTTCTAGTGGATCTTCACTCTGAAGATGAGAGTGGAAAAGGGTTTAAACTGGAGATTAACTAACCGGTGTAGTTAGTTAATAAGCAACATGGAAAGACGATTAGGGTGTAATCCTAAAATTTACCAATTTAAATAAGTTACTCTAATTAAATCTATAATACTCATTATTGTGGTCTTGAGTAATATACCAAGCCAAGTTCTAAAGTCCACTACATCACCGGCACACTCATATTTTGTGGAATTTGGGTAAACATTTGGAAACGGATAGGCTAAATTTTCACAATATCTAACAAGGGTTATTGTGTGCGGGTTATGTATCAAGTGATTTTCACAAAAGTATGCTTAAATTTTTTTTTTTAAAATTGAGCATAATTTAAGCATTTAATATTTTAACGTGAAAAATAAGACAAGTAAACATTCTAATTTCATCCCCCCACTTGAATTATACAACGTCCTTGTTGTATAGATAAAACATTGAAAATATAGGAATTAAGAAGAATTAGAATGAGAAACTCCCCTGATAATTGCTCGGTAGTTGCTCCAATTTGCGTTTATAAGCAAGATAGTGTGTTGAATAGCCGTCTTGAGGTTTCAAGCCTCCAACACTTCAAGATCTCCAGATTTATAAATTCTCCATCAATAATCATCGATTTTTCTTTCACGAGGTCCTGTGTAAAAATATAGAAAAAACAAGTGCAATTCTATCTCCGTGTATTCGTTTGGTTAGACTCGAAACAAATACCTAAAACTGTACAGGAAGTCGATACGCCCTATCCATTCCCCAGGATACGTTGTATTGATACTTGTATACGCTGTATTCATTTAAGGAATACGTCGTATAGACTTTGCTGAAAATAAAGACTGGATAACGTCCAGATAGTCAATACGCCGTATCCATAGGGTTTGGATACATCATATCAGCTATCTGGGAAGACAGACTCGATTAAAAAAGAAAATTACATTTCGGGTTGTCTCCCGGGAAGCACTTTTGTTTACAACAAACTTTTTAAGTTAGACTTGTCTTTAGCTTCTCTTCACTTGGCTCTAGTCACCATCCATCCTTCGTCCATTTTCCAAAAGATTTCTTGGTAAGCTCGACACGCCTCTTCTCTTGTGATCGTAAGATCGTCGTATTCGTCTTCTTTTACAGCAACATACTCTTCATCATTATTGAATGAATATTTGATCATCATATATCTCCTTATATTGCACACCAGTAGCTTATGATCTTCACATAATTCTTCTCTTTCAATATCTTCATGATTTATCTCATAAGCATCATCATAATTTGTATATATGTTCCATCGTCTCATTTGTTCGTAACGTGACTCATCATCATAATCTGTGATAAATCCATCCATGATAGCTTTATTTCTTAAAGCCTCATCTTTAAGTTCACTATCTTCCAAAGCCTCGTACCACTCGTGATTTTGATAATGTAGTTGGTTTCCAATAATGTAAGTTCCGAGTAAGTTTCCTCCATTACAGTATCCATCATCCATCCAACTACATGTTGTCCATTCCGAACATCCAGTCTTATAGTTGAAAGGCTTGCAAGTATGTTTAACTGGTGTGGGTTTGGTCCAAACTCCAGCGTTAGTCCATGGCTTCTCATCTATCCATGGTACGTCCTTGTTCCATTCATAGATCCAATCATCCTTGTAATCTTCATAGGTCTTGAATTCCTCAATGTCCTTAGTAAGTAAGTCTGGATCGATTTGCAAAAGATAGTTAAATTCTTTGAATGCCTTGCACATATTTCAAGATCATATCCTATGTCGTCATCAGCTTCATGCTCCGAATCATTATCTATTTTCGAGTCACACGGGATATTAGCAACTTCAACTTCATATGTGAATAAATCATTATCAATTCCGCTTAATCGATTGACTTCATTGTTGAAAACTTCAAGTGATGTATCGCAAGTGAGCGAAGCATCTTTAACATCCTTAATTTTCTCAAACTCTTCTTTGATAACCTTTGTCATTCTTACTGAAAAATACCTAAAAAATTATCATTAGAACCAGCGGGAGAAAGGTATTAAAAAGAAATTTAGGTTTTAAGTTCGAGAATGGAAAAGAACTTTATCATATGATCGATACGCCGTATTCAATAGAAGTGAATACGTCGTATTAATCAATTTGAATGAATACGCTGTATTGGACAGAAAGTTGGATACGCCGTATCCGATGGAAGTGGATACGCCGTATTCAGCTATCGACCAGAACAGTGTTTTAGCAAAATAATTAAATGTGCAAACAATTAAACAAACAAATATACAATCAAACTAAACTAACAAATATACAAAATATACAAGAATCTAATTAACACTACTCCTAAGGGTTAGATCTAATCTAATGTTAAAAACCAAAAATATCAAAATAAAAATCAAGATTAATTTTTACTCCCCGTCAATGGCGCCAAAAACTTGATGTGTCATTGTGTGGTGTATATTTTATTGATTTAAGTTTTAAATTTATATTTTGCCGACTAAACCAAAAACAACACTTTAATGGGTAGTGTACCCGATCGGTAGTAGTTTCGTGGTAAGTAGGGTGTCGAACACTTGAAGCGAGGTTAAATCTATCAATTTATTTAATATCTTGGTTATATAATCTATGTTAATTCTATCATATTCTAAACCTTGTCAGTCCTAATACTAATTCTAATGGGAAAAGAGAGTTTTCAGCCTGAGAGACTAGCACGATTTGGTTGGTGACTACAATCAATTCAAGGCAATTTAACCCACGCAAGCAAATAAACAAAAGATAAAAGAGCGGTCGAGCCAAATATAAGAAAACTGTATTACCCATTATTAATCTGATTATAAAGTTGGTTTGTTTATTCAGTGCAATGATTTCTTCTCTCGAAGCGGTATATCATTCTTAAGACTTAGGCGTTACATCATCCTAAGACCTAGACACATTAATTCTGTCACAAATAAAGCATCTACATAAAGCATCCTTATTTGCTGATTATAATCTATCTTAGGGATTAAAGCAATGGTGATCTTGTTAAACCCTAGCTCATAAAGACTTTACCCACTTACCGCTTAATGGCGATTTATACACTAGTAGTCCCCTTGTCCAACTATCCAATGGAATCAGAACATTATTTGTTGAATTATCTAGGTTCACCTTCTAGTCAACACGATCAATAAACCATTGGCAATATCCAATTAACTAGTTAAGCCGGGGAGGCTGTGAAACCGTCTATCGTTGCGTTTGGCATTTGTGTTTGAAGCTGTGAATATTATACAAAAAAAAAGTACAAAAATATTTTCATTTTCTTTTAGTATAATTATCATTTAACAAAAAATTAAAAAACAAGAAAACCAAAAATATAAAAACATTGTCCATAAAAAAAAATCACAAATTGGTAAAAATACCAAAATATAATATTCTCAATTGAGGTATTATCATAATAACTTCCGGTGAACTTATTGGTTCCCAACTCGAACAAAAGATTTAAAACTTGCCATTTGTGTCTCTTACGACATACGGCTCACCTTGAAAAGTTAAACAAACTATAAAGTGGGTATAAGGAGGGTTGTTCCGAGGAACTACGACCCGAAAGGAGAAATAAGCTTCGCGCTATTCCTACTCCTCCGCTCACCTGTGCGTTTATCTTTTTGAGAGCTACCGTGAAGTAAGTAGATTATTTGGTTTAAGTTGTCTTATCTCATTGTCCGTTAAAATCAATTGTGAATAAATCATTGAAAAACCAAAAAAAAAATTAGTGTAAATTTTCTTTTTATATTTCTATTTTGTGCATGCGCACTCGTTCTCAAGCCCGTAGACGTCGACAACCACAAGTCCGACAAACTTCTGTTGAATCATCCAATCTTGAGAAACCTGATAATCCTCCCATAGTTACGATGGCTGATAATCGTACTATGGCGCAATTGCTCGAAGCACCCACCGAGGGTTACGAGGATGCGATAGTTATTCCGGAAATCACCGCGAATAACTTTGAGATCAAGCATGGTCTTCTGAATCTTGTCCAAAACAAGCAATTTTTTGGAAATGATAAAGAAGACCCACATGCTCACATCCGATATTTCAACAAGATCACTTCTACGATGAAGTTCCCGAACGTCCCGAGTACGTCGGTTAAGCTTATGCTTTTCCCATTTTCCCTCGAGGGAGCAGCCCGGATTTGGCTTGAAAAAGAGCCCCCTCGATCGATTCTTACATGGGATGATCTTGTGTCGAAATTCATTAACAAATTCTTCCCTCCCTCTAAAACGACAAATCTCAGAAATGAAATCACGAGATTTCAGCAAAAATTTGACGAATCGTTTTATGAAGCATGGGACCGATTCAATGATCTTCTTAGGGCATGCCCGCATCATGGGTTTTCAGAATTGCATCAACTCGATACATTCTATAATGCCCTAAATTCAAATGATCAAGATTCATTGAACTCCGCTGCGGGTGGTAACTTTTTGGAGGTTGAAAGGAAAAATAGGACACTACAAGAAATGAGTATAACCATGTTGAATGACAATCACGTTACACAAAAGTTTTGCTTGTAACGCTCGGTAAGATACTTCAACTACAATCCTCAACCGAATCTAATTAGAAGCCATTCTTAAGGTAAAAACACATTATGGGAACTCTTGAGAGGTAGAAATCCACTTAAACTATTGATTATTACTCAGTGTTTGGATGTAAGGGCTTCATTTTAATCACATAGGACTTCCTCACTAAGTTTGACCCAAAGTCATATCAAAGGGTCATTTTAGGTTACTCCAAAAATAGTAACGCCTGCAAATCCTTAAAAACACACCATGAAATTCAAAATCCTCTCACGTGACATTCGATGATAACTCCTACACCCTAAGACATCACCCTTGTGTGGATGATGCCTTAGATGGATGAAGAGTAATTGTGGGTACCGAAAAGATAAAACCTGAAAATGACATAGAGGATGAAACTTAGAAATTAACGAAGTGTCAGTATTAGGAATCTCGGAACCATCCATTAGAAAATGTCATAGAGAAACCTTATTCAAGAACCCTTAGGTCTCCAGCCAAAACCAATGTACTTCTGTTATAGAACCTAAGAATGTAATTGAGCCTTAAAGCGATGAAAGTTAGATTATTGTAATGCAAGAAGAATTAAATCAATTCATTGCAAAAGATGTTTGGGAGTTAGTACTACAACCTAAGAATATGACAATCATAGGGACTAAGTGGGTCTATAGGAATAAGTTAGACGAGAACGGTGATGTTTCTCGATATAAGGCTAGGTTAGTTGCACAAGGCTATAAGCAACAAGAGGGCATCGATTTTGATGAAACTTATGCCCCAGTTACGAGGTTAGAGTCTATTAGGATATTATTAGCTTATGCTTATGCTTATGCTACTTTAAGTTATTCCAAATGGATGTAAAAAGTGCATTCCTGAATGGTTTTATCAATGAGGAGGTATACGTGGCACAACCTTTGGGATTCATTGAGTTTGAAAAACTAGATCATGTTTAGAAACTCAAGAAATCTTTATATGGTCTTAAACAAGCACCCAAAGTTTGGTATGATAGATTAAAAGCTTTTCTTATTAAACATGAGTACAAAATGGGAATGGTAGATAAAACACTTTTTACTAAGAAGAAAAGTTCAAATCTCATCATCGTTCGACTTGTCAAGACATGTGTGATGACTTTGCCAAAATCATGCATGACGAGTTCGAGATGAGCATGATGGGTGAACTTAACATCTTCCTTGGATTACAAATACAACAAATGAAAGATGGAATTTTCTTTAATCAATCTCAATATATTAAAGAAATGCTTAAGAAATTTGGCTTAGAAGATTCTAAACCAATAAAAACCCCTATGTCCTCATATACTAAACTCACGAAAGACGAAGAGTATGAGTCGGTAGATAGTACCAAGTATCGAGGCATGATAGGTAGTTTACTCTACCTAACGGCAAGTAGGCCCGATATCATGTTTAGTGTCTACCTTTGTGCACGCTTTCAAGAGGATCTCAAAACCTCTCATCTTGAAGCGGTTAAGCGTATATTCTGATACATTAAAGGCACTACACACTTAAGATTATGGTATCCTAAGGGGACTAGCATAGAAACCGTAGTTAATACAAATAATGCCTAAAAATGTTATATATATTTTTTCGACTCCTCTACGTTTTGAAGATGACAAAATGTAAAAACATTCATGATAAAAATAAACGGTTACATGTTATTAATCGTAAATTTTTATTTCGACACAAATCACTTAAAGGTGTGGATAAACAAATCATTAAACATGATTAGTGATCAAGAAAATAATTTTTCTTCTTAACCATCTCATTTCTACAAAACTATTTTTACAAAATTAAAAATATACAAAATAGTTTTATTAATAAAAATAATGCTTTTATTTAAATATAAATGTTTGAATTCAGTTTTCCCTCCAAAACAGAAACAACAAACCAGGATCAACCTTCCCCCACAAAAAAACAAAAAAAAGAAGCGTCAGTCTAGTGGCGGCCCCCTTAGTGGCTAGACGGTCCCCAGATATATCTGGGACCGCCGGGATCGCCACCAGGGAACGTTAGATTTCCCTGTCTATAAATATTGCACTCTTTCCTGCAGAAAAACAATTTCCTCTTATACGAATTTTTTTAGTTCTCTTTGTCTCTCTAAAAACTTTCTTTCTCTCACTAAATCTCTTGATCACTAACATAGTTTAATCTTGTTTCAAGTGATCCAATCTTATCTTCTATCTCCTCTCTTCTTCTATCTAGTGCAAGAGAAGAACACTCGTATTCGTCAAAAAACGAAGTATTATAGATTAGTGATTTCTCCTCTCTTCTTCTAAGATCCAAATCTCTATTTGGATTATCTTGTGTGATTGTGTAAATCGGATAGTGTATAAATCCGATAGTGTAGATCTTGTGATCGGGTAGTGTTTGCGAAGTGGTAGATTGATTCTATCTAAGATTAGGACTCGACATTTAGCTTAGTGTCGGAAAACAACGTAAGCGACGTGTAAACGGGTTTCTTCGCTTAAAGGGAGCTTGTTGACATAGTGAAATCTTGAGTCGGATACTCGGGGAGTGGAGTAGGGCGGAGAGGAGCTTTGTAGTCGAACCACTATAAATCTTGGTGTCTTTGTTTGATCGTTCTTTACCTTATCTATTTATATTGTTTATGTTTCTCATTTATTGTTTGTATTGTTATTACAAGTAGATAGTTATCTTGATTGGTTCATATTGATGATTGATTGAACATATACTCGAATCTAACAATTTTAGAAGTAAAATTTTAAAACGCCAATTAACCTGTAAATTATTCAACCCCCATCCCTTCTAGTTTCCACAAAGGAGGACAAGTGTGACTGTCTCCTTGGCTTGTAAGGGATCGTGCTAGCTATGCGCGCCTGTTTATGAGTCGAAAAAGAACATCCTTAATCGATAAATGACAGTTGGGGGACATCGGTCTCCTACATGAGTACTCATGCGTAGAGGAGAAGCAACCAGGCGAGGTGTAGCCTAGGTTTGTGAGCAGGCTTTCGTCAGGTGAGTACTGATGGGCTTTTGTATTTGGCTTGATCCGAGCGGGTAATGAATAGATTTGGGCTATTAATATTGATACGCTATCAATTAGTATTTTTTTTTCGATAATTTAAATGCAAAACCTATACGCACACAAAACCCTTGTCCGTCCAAATAGACATATATCTGATTTGTAATCAATCCAACTATTATATTTTTCTTCTTCCTCAAATTGTTTTCATATTGACGACTATATCACATACGTTGACGAACAAACGGTTGATCATTGAAGGGCTCTTTGTTATGGGGTATTGGTTTGTAGGGTTTAAGGTGAAAGTAAAAAAATTTGTTTGTTTAGTATAAATGGGTTTTTAAATGGTCTTTTAAACCCTTAGATCCGGATTCTACAAAACCTTTTTAGCTCAACAGAATTTCTAATACAAAAGTATGTTTAAGAGTGATATATTTATTCGTATACATTCTTGACCATGCATTGAGTTATTATTCTTTTTATGTGGGTCCTTTTTAAATAAAGAATCATAATGAAGTTGATCCAAATAATATTTTAATTTAATAAAATTTATACAATAAATTTAATTTCTCTATCATAAAATTACATCAAATCGAAATTAAAATCCAATTCTATTTAAAAACCAAAAGCCCTAAATATATCTCTTCCTTGTTTAAGCATCATTTGTGGGCTTGGTAAGAGCAAACTATTAACATTTCAAATATTTTACCATTTAATTTGATAATTTCCGACTGAATATGCAACAAAAGAAAAGGTATTAATTAAAAGAGTTAATTGCATAAATGGTCCCTGTGGTCTGTCGGGTTTAACGAAAAAGGTCCCTAAACTTTTTTTTTCTCGGATCCTGTCCCCAACGTTTTCACCCGTATCGGGTTTAGTCCCTTGACCAACATTTTCCGTTTGTTTGACCGTTAATTGTTGGTTTAGTTGGTATAAATGACATAAATACCCTCGTGCTTGTTCAGAAATGATCCATGTGGTTTCTTGTGTTTCAGAAATGGTCCCTGTAACAGTTAATTTCGAGATATTTTTTTAAAAAAATTCGAATTTTTTACATAAATTTAAAACATTTCGAGAATTTTTTTTTTTTAAAAATTCGAATTTTTTTTAAAACATTTCGAGAAATTTTTTTTTAAACATTACAAAAAAAGATTTTACCAAAAATTTTAAATATTCTTACATAAATTTAAAAAAAAAATTTTACCGAAAATTTTAAATATTCTTACATAAATTTAAAAAAAAAAAAATTCGAGAAATTTTTTTAAAAAAATTCGAATTTTTTTACATAAATTTAAAACATTTCGAGAAATTTTTTTTAAAAAAATTCGAATTTTTTTTAAAACATTTCGAGAAATTTTTTTTTAAAACATTTCAAAAAAAATTTTTACCGAAAATTTTAAATATTCTTACACACATTAATTAGAAAGTTGAAAAAAAAAATTTTAATGAAGGACTAAATATGTGATATCACATAAACCACAGGGACCATATTTTTAAAGTTATATAGGTTTTAATGTAAATATATTTGAAAAGACAAAAATACCCATAAAGTTAACGGTCAACTGACGAAAATGTTGGTCAAGGGACTAAACCCGATACGGGTGAAAACGTTGGGGACAGGATCCGGGAAAAAAAAAGTTTAGGGACCTTTTTCGTTAAACCCGACAGACCACAGGGACCATTTATGCAATTAACTCTTTTAAATATTGGGACGTCTGCTTGACGGCCAGCGCGGCCATCTCAGAAGCACTAAGACGATCACGAAGTTTAGAAATCGGCAAAACAAAGTAAATTTGACCAGCATCAAGCTCGTGTTGTGCATCCAACGCGTGTATATGCTGGTCGTAAGACAAATTATCAGAGTTACATACAAAGAAAGAAGTCGAATTAGAAGGCTCCTCCATTTGACCAAGAACCTCAGAAACAAAGACAGGAGGTGGAATATGGCGGTAAGTCGCCTTTTGGCGTTTGACAAAGGCCGAATTGTTAGACGATCATACGGTAAACAGGGATTCGCCACCATCGGAAGACAAACATCCATCCCATGATTAATTTATTGGCGACGTTTTTAGAAGAGATCGAGATCGAATTAAAGAAAAGTGTGTTTTGGTGTGTGTTTTGGGAGAAAACATGAAGGTCAAGTGTAGTGAAAGATTGACGTTTGAGTCAAACTATTGACTTCTCAATGGATTTCATTCTCTATGGAAGCACGTATGATACTGAAATAAGCTACTAAACATGTTTCAAAAACAACATTACTTATTTTTCCATGTGACAAGACGGGTTATAAGGGCGGTAAGAAAAGAAGTTAAATTAGTACATTACTTATTTGTTTTGTAGTGTTGCCTTATGTTTCTTACCGTTGAGCTACAAATTACAAAATATAGAATGTAGAATTCTGATAACAGTTTAGTGAGAATCACCACATGGACTCAAAGTTGACTTTTGAAGGTCAGAGGTTGTGTAAATATGAACATTAAAAGTTTGAAACATGAATGAAACATGCTACTGATACATGAGATTTAGTATCATGCAGAACTGAAAACGGTTTTTTACCCAGATGTTGTACAATGATGTAAATATTTTTTTGCCCCGCAGCATTGCCCGGATATATTCCCACTCGTTCAAACTAAACAACTTATTGGTAATGTCGGTGTATCTATCCGAAAGGACCAATAACCGGAGGGCACTTCGGTCTACCGAAAGGCCCAGCCGAAGGGTCGCAACTTATAGCAACACACACAAGGGACCAGTTTTCCTCTCGGACCAACGGTCCATGTCATGCACTCATGGAAATGCCGCCATCCTATAAATAACGGGGTCATCTCTCCCACGTGATCACGCCGCCTGACACAAGTTTTAGGAGTAGCTAGGCGCAACCATTCCCCGGGTACAGAAACAATGTATCTCTATAGTAAATCGGGTAGTATAAATACCCCCTCATTTACTGCAAACCAGGTAGAATTTACTCCACTTTTTAATAACATTATTATATGTGCCTTCCGGCTCTCACATATATACTTACTCTCATGTCGGAGCTTGGTCTTGGCGCCAAACCCAGGGCGAGGCTAACGCGTCTTTAAATAAACCTAAGGTTTAAATTAAAAAAGTAACATACGTAGCATATTTGATACATAAATTAAAGATAGACGTCGCTACAAAAATGTAATTGTGTAAAAACATAAAATGCCGACTATTAATAATTTAATCTACATCATTAGCTACAACGTCTTTATCTACAAAAAAATTTAGACAACGAAATAATAGTGAAGGAATCATTGGTATCACTAAGAGTAGATTGAGCATCTTCGTGTGGTACAACTACCACATCATCATTGCTGAGGGTATAGAGAAACCTCTTAAACTAATAAACCTTTTTAATATGTAATTATAAAGAGCTCACACATCATTGTTGAGACAACGTACAGATACCTGGCTAATATATAGAGAGAACACATTGTATAATTTTGTATGTATATATTAATAGTACAAAGTCCAAACTAAAAAGGCACAAAGCCCAAATTATAAACCATGCCCAGACCCATTGTTTTTAGCCCAAAACACAAAACTTTCATTTTGGTTTTGACAATGCTATCCTCACAAACTCACAATCTCATCCAAACATTGTTTTTCTTGAAAATCATATTCATCAAAGCTTGAATAAAATATCAAAATCAATTGTAGAGTTAAGATAACACAAAAAATTACTTCTTGTGATAGATATAACAGAATATTGATCATTTTCAAAACCGTAAATGAATGCATAATTTAGTATTATATAGGAAATGGAGGATTCAAGAGGAAGAACAACACACAAGCTTATGCTTTTCAATTCTTCTTGACTCACTGCTATTTTTGATATGTTGAGGTAAGAACAACATAATTGTTTTTTATTTTTCTTTAATTTTTTAATTTAAGTTTTCAATTTGGTAGGGCATATATAATAATAACTAATTGCTTATTGGTCAATTAGAAGTATGAACAAAATGATTTTAGCGGTTTTTGAATTAGCAATGTGGTTGCCATGATTGTGTTTTCTTATATAAGTTGAATGTTTAAACCAATTTACCACGTGAATATGTCTAGTTGTTTGATGTAAAAATCAATTAGGCATACATGTGTTATATAATACAACAAATCATGAATTTTTCGATGTTACTCGTTATTAGAGTGCTTTGAAACAAAATAAGTCATCTTGTAAAACCTCTTAGACACCATGTTTGATGTGTAAACTCCGTCGAGTGTAAACTCCTTCGTTGGATTTACTAATGTACTTTAGTCGTGTGAAGTGAAATTCCTCTTGACGGATAAATTTAGTGTAGTGCTTGTATGTGAACCCGTATTTTGGCAATGTAAATTTACCTGTATAAGCCTAAATGTAATTACCTCTTATAATAAAAGTAGACTTCCGTAAAAGATTAAGCAATGTGAAGGTATATAATATGATGACTTGTAAAAGTTTATTGATATGTTATGGTCATTGGCATGCAATATCTTAATACAAATTCTACTCTGTATGAGGCATTGCTGAAAGCTGACAAAGATGAATGTTTGACAAGAGAGGAAGTTCAAAGAGTTGCGCTTAATCTGTGTGATCATTTTGAGACTGTTATATGACTTACCAGAAAAGAAAGATCGAGTGAGTCAGGTAAATGTTAAGATCACTAAATGTTGTGCATTGTAAGTAAATGTAATCTATGTTGCTTTATTTTCTGGAAGTGCATCTAGTTAATGTTTTTTCTTAGGTGGGTGACTCAAGTTTAAATCAGGTACAACGAAAACATAGCTAAGGATCCAGGTCACGTGGATGTATATCCAACATCATGTATTCCGAAGAACTTGCACCACCTTGGTAAGACTGTTTATCGCCCTAGCACATCAGGGTCAAAAGACAACTTCAGAGAAAAAGGCTTCCGGATTATAACAGAACCAAGGACTGTCTGATGATGAGGTTAAATTTCATTACTTTATATAAAAATGTTCTCACTTCATTGATTGTGGAGTCAAGCATGCACTGAAATACATGATTGAACTCAAAGCGTAGTATATTGATAAGTCGAGCATACATTATGGGTAATTAGTAATTGGTAAATTGGCTAGGAAACAATTTTTGCTTGATAGCTTCATACATATGTTTACTTTTCAATACTTACAATTCGTATAACCCACAAACATATTGAACGACTATTTTCAAACCATAGGATTTGGCCTTTCGCTTTAACACTCATGATAGAAAAAGAAGCAAAGAAAATATTGTACATTCACGAGAATGAGCTCTTTTGTATCAAAGGAGCCAGTGCATTTGGATCGTAAAACCAACAAGTTTTATTAATATTTTTAAAGCGTATAACACTTGAGAAAAAATAAAATAAAGCAATACATTATGTTCTTATAATGTGTGATTCTAAGATTTTAATGTGGGCAGAGTTTCTTCCTCGAAGTCATCAAGGTAATGACTTTGTCCCATTTCTAATGTATTAAGTTTATTAACCTTCTACGCTTCTTCCTAATCTGAAATATAAAACAAATAAACATTAGTAATTAGTAATGTTGTTATATTCAACAAGTATGTTGAATGTTTCTTAAAGAAATATAAAGATTGGCAAAGATACGTTACCTCAACAGCTCGATTTCTTTGATGTTGAACTGGAAGAGGGACTAGAAGAGGTTCAAGGGAAGCTAGAATTGGATGAAATGCACTCGATGGAAGAGGTTCAAGTGGGGTTGGAATTGGATGAAGTTCAAGGGCTGCAAGAATATTTGGTTCAAGAGCTAGAATTGGATGAAGGCACAAGATCAGTGGGTAGATAATGTGTTAAAGAGAACAAAAGGCCTGATAGCTCATGGCGTGGATTAGTGCTTGATTCGGGACCAAAGGACAAAGATGACATGACCGTTGTTATTTCAGTTTAGCAGTTCATAATTTAGCCTTCCAGATTTAATTTTTTATATGTTACCGTACCTAAACCATGATCTTGTGCCATCTTTTTATAGTGGTTAGGTGGTTGTTACAATAGGTTCAAATGGGTTGTTACAAGTTTTTAAATGGGTTGTATTACTATTAGGCTGTTACAAGTTTTTAAATGGCTATAACTATAAGACTGTTACACAATTTAAGGCTCTTAAATTTTTTTTTTTTGTAACTTTTAAGTTTTAAATTGGCTGTTATTGACCTCGTTTTGAAATTAACTGCATTGAACAATAATTCATTTTGAGACTAATGGCTTGTATGCATGAACTTTCCCAAATAAGTAATCTTTTTTACTTAAATTTTTAAGACTTCTAATTTTAGAAATTGGCTAAATACTTTATAAAGTAGTATAGATTTTACACTTTATTAATTAAGAACACAAACACATTTTACAAACACAGAAAAACATTTAAACACACAAGCATAAATAAAAACTGAAGAATAAATAAGAAAACTTCTTTAGATTTTATAGTTTTTTAAACATTATTACATAATTCAAATGCAAACACTCAACACACAGCGCGTAGGCTTTAGAAAACTAGCCATAAGACATTAAATTGGCATAGACGTCTAGGGAAACGCGAGTGTGTAGAAAGGATACCATCGGTAACAGTCTTCATACTACCTTACCCCTAATATGATTGATCCCTCTTAAGATATTTCAATTGCATGTAATGTACTCTTAGGGGCCTTGTAATAGTCTTCATACTACCTTACTTGTGTGTTGCCTTAATGGAATATTACGTAGATGGCGGGTTCGTGTAATTCGTTCATGACTTAGGAAATACTTACACATATCATCACAAGTGTGACAAAGCAATAGAAATATAAGTTATCACCAAAGTAGTTTAGAATTATTTTATTATTATTAGTTTAATTAGATAAAACAAACCAACCTCTCAAACATATGATTTTACCTGCTTTTTATAAAATAAAAATACAAAAAGAATCTTCTCTCAACCTCGTAGACCTCTGTTAGATTTTGTTCGAGCCTTCCCAACCTATTCCCTTGGAGAACGATAACAACCCCTGAGTCTTACCTTACTGCACTACAATGGTTAGGTGCTCTGTGTAGGGAGTTGTAAAACTTCTTGTTGAAGTCCTACGACGACCGCATTAACAGTTTTAAATTGCATTGGATCATCGTCATAGACAACGGAACACAATTCGTAAATGACCTATTCAAGAGTTGGTGTGCGAGACTGAATATCCAACAGATGAACACGGTCGTGGCTCATCCTCAAGCAAATGGTTTAGTAGAAAGGGTGAACAAAAGTCTTATGGAAGGGATCAAGACTAGGATAGGAAGGGACAGAGCCGGATGGGTTGACGAATTACCAAACGTCCTATGGGCACATCGGACTTCCATCAAACAAAGCAACGGGGAAACACCTTTCAGTCTAACCTACGGTAGTGAAACAGTTATCCTTGCTAAAATAGGCATGCCTACTTACCGAACCATGATGATCAGGGAAGGTTTTAATAAGGAAGAGCTTCGTCTTGACTTAGACCTATTGCAAGAAAAAAAAGAGATGGCTTCCATTCGAGAAGCATGGTACAAAACAAAGTTAGAACAGTATTACAACAAGAGGGCACACTTGACGAGCTTTAAGCCATGGGAGTTCGTGTTTCGAAAGAACGAAGCAAGCAGGGTAGAGGACCAAGGAAAGATGGGACCCAAGTGGGAAGGACCATACAGAGTCACGAAAGGATATCAGAATAGCTCTTACAAGTTACAAACTGATGCGTGCGATATGGGTCAGTTTTAAATTTATAACTCGGTATACCAAATTCACAAGCAACACATACGAGCAAGTGAACTCGTTCGTAGTAGCAAGATATTGAATGGTAAGTCGGGATCGTTCGTGGGGATTTGGGTGTTTCAACTTGATAAAGATTTTGATGATAAAAATCCTAAGATGCAAGATAACAATAATGAAAGCAATTCAATGATAATAAGATGTACTTGGTTGGACTTAGTTTGGGAATCCGATTGGATATAATAGTGGCATAGACTAACAAGTTGATTAAAAGAATTGGAGGTTATCCAGTCTATTGTTTTTAAAACTTTTTATCTTCGTCAAGACTTGAAGTGACAAAAACAAGCATTAGACTCAATCAATCAATTAGAGACTAAGGCAGCCTCTATGAGTTTGATTCGCGGTTCATTTCACAAATCATAGACACTGATAATTATGTTCCTAGTTATACCCAACCGCTTAAGAAATGGTCAATACAAAAGGTAGTCGATCGTAGACAAAAAGGCGACAATTGATTGATTAACAATACCCTTTTCGGCCTATGATATTCTCAACAGACAATCCAGTTGATAAAACTATGCCACTTAGAACATAAGAATAAATAGATCTAAGACTTAGCTTGAAATTGAATTAACATGCCACATTATCATAATCGAATCTTCATACCACAAACTTCATTTAACCAAGCACATAAAAGGACTAGCCACTCATATTAAACAAAGACATAATTCCAAAAAATAATGCATTCATAAACATAATGAAAGTTCTTACAAAGTATTGCAAAAGCTTAAAGAAAAGTAAACTAGGAAATAAGAAACTTGTGAGCTAGAGTGATCCTCCTTCTTAGCTTTCCTAGAGCTTCTTCTTGACTTCCCTGGACTTAGGTGGCTTAGGAGAGGAGTGGTGACTATGAGGATTATGTTTTTGAGTTAGAAAATTGTGAGGTGTGTGTTAAAATGAGGCATTGGGGTCTCCTATTTATACTACAATTTTATGTCGGTTCCAGGGTATAAAGGGGTGTCCAAAGTCGGTTTAGATGGTCTAGATCCTTCTTGATTATCTAGGTTTCTTCTAGAGTGAAGTGAAAAATATGAGCTCCAAGAGCCGGGCGGCAAACACTCTTCCTGGCGGCAAACACTTCAGCCGGGCCGCTGGGTTCTCGCTGGTGAAATCTTTTTGTTGAATCTTTCGTTCAAGGCTCTTGTTCGAGTTGTGCTTGTCTGTGGGTCTTCATACTTCACCATATAATCATTACAACTTGATCTCAGGGCTTGGAAGCTTGAGTAATTAGATTTCTTCTTCTTTGAGATGCTTTCGCACTTGATCCTGACATGGGATTCTTCGTACTTGAGATAATCTAAGCATGTTCGTCTCTCTTTTTTTGTTTTCCTGTATTTAGCTGCAATTATACTAGAAAGCATATTTTGACATAATCGAGTAATAAAACCATAGGTAACTGACCAAATAACTAATATAAAGTATGAATAACGCTCCCAAAACATACTTGATTTGAGCGTTATCACAAACCATGGAAGACAAAGAGGTGCCACGGACTTGGCATGCAATTAATCTTTGCAAGTACTATTTGTAGGAATTATTGTGTTAAGAATTTGGAACATTGTATGAAAGTTTAACCTTTTGATGAATGTCGAGATAAACGCATCACTGTGTCACGATTTAGCACATTGTCTTTATTTATCATTTTTTTTCTTTTTCAATCAACCTCCGATCGGTATATTAGCAAAGGATTATATGTCCTTAAATACGGGGCTAGCAACTTTCTCTCAAAAAATTCATAAGGATTTCCCATATATCTACCATCAATCCACGTAGCTAGCGACTAACCTGTAGACTTCGGTTATTTAGGCAGAGCTAAACTATGTGTAATATATTTTTTCTTTTGAAGGCAAAGGACGGTATAACTGACAAATAGGACCATGAAAAATGTTGGACTAACCGAGATGGTTAGCTCAAGGCATTAAGGCGTATCTTGAAAACAAACTGATGTTATTCTGGTTAGTTTCTTATCATGTGTATACACTTCTTATTGGGACACATCTTTGATTTTTAAGGGCAAACAATTTTTAATTAGCTCAAAAATTTTAAAACAACCTCGTTTTCCCTATTCTCCCCCCCCCACACTTACATTTAACATTGCCCTTAATGCGGAAAAATGGTAAAAACTGAAATAAGGAAATAAGAAAAAAACTAGGTGTTCATGCATGTGCGGTAGTACTTGAGCTGCCAAGTGTATCATTTCTTGCAAGAATCTGAAATACAAAAGGAAATGCAAACAAACATATATTTTTGGATGCCGCACCCCTACACTTAACTTTTATTATGGGTGCGGACATTTTTGTTTTTTTAGAAACTAATTATCTTAAAAACACGGGTTGCCTCCCAATAAGCGCTTGATTTTTGAGTGAGTCGTCAGCCGAACTCGGGTGCTCCTTTCATTTCTTTTCAAGTGATGACCCATCGGTTGGGACATACAGAATATTCTTGATCACTATTCCTTTCCTAGTTTCATCTAAATCGTACAACTTAGCTTCGTTATAGGTGTTTTCCATGACACTATAAATGTATGGTTTTTCTGATGCCCATGGCATGGTCTCACGGTAGTTGGGTAGAAATGGTGCCATGAATGGAATAGCTTTCATTCTTCCGTCCTCACACATGAGGTGAATCTCTTCTACGGCAAGTTCATTTAACTGCTTCTCATCGTGGTAGAGTTTAACACGGTGTTCGTTAACAATGAAGCTTCCTCCATGTTTATCATACAATTCAACATATCCGGATAGATAACCATGTTTAACTATGAATGGTCCACACCACTTTGGTCTAAGCTTTAGAGCTTTGAATTTGTACTTAGAGTTGTACAGGAGAATTTGTCTCCGGCCTTAAATTCTTTCCTAAATCTGAGTTTCTTATCATGATAAGCTTTGGTTCGGGCTTTATAGAGTTTGGAATTATCATATGCTTGAAGTCTTGGTATGTGCTTAAATACACATACCTTTTACCTTTAAAAACGAGCTGAAATAACCAAAAACGGACTTAAAATGCCAAAGATACGCTTGTTTTGCTAAATGTATTGTGCAGGAACGGATAACCAAGAAAAGGACGAAAAACAAAGCCAAAACAACAAAACCGGACTCGGAATGGAAAAGCTGTTGCCCACACAGCGTCACCTAATTTTCTCGACCAAACAGACGGAATGTCCTTAACTGTCTTTTCTAGGCTGCTTTTTATGCTTCTGTTGGTGTTTTCAACCTGTCCACTGGTTTGTGGATGGTAAGTTGTGGCTATACGATGATGTACTCCATACTTTTTTAAGATTTTCTCCATTTGACGGTTACAAAAGTGAGTTCCTCTGTCGCTAATTAAAGCTTCAGAATTTTTTTAATAACGAGAGAAGCTTTTTCAAGAAATTGAATAATCACTCTTGGTCCGTTAGTGGGTAAAGCTTCGGTTCTATTCATTTTGACACGTAGTCGATGGCGACAAGAATGTATTCGAAACTTAGGGATTTCGAAAAAGGTCCCATGAAATCAATTCCCCATATGTCAAAAATTTTTCTCTTACTTGATGTTGTTTCATAATGCAACTCGTCTCTTCGTGAAATGCTACCAGAACGTTGGCAGGCGTCACTGTTTTGTACCAGAGTCTGGGCTTCTTTGAATATGGTTGGCTAATAGAATCCAGCATCAAAAACTTTCTTTACGGTAATCAATGGTCCATAATGTCCCCTGGTAGGTCCATGATGACATTCATCTAGAATTTTTTTAGTTTCTAAACTGTGAATACGTCTTCTAATCATGCCATCGGGGCATGCTTTAAATAGATACGGTCCATCCCAGAAATAGTGCTTATGTTCTGAAAAGAACTTACAGCGCTGAGCGTAGGTTAATCCTTTTCTTAGAATTCCTCCAACTAGGTAGTTGGCAAATTCGGTAAACCACGGGCTCTTTTCATCATCGGTTTTGATACTCATGAGAATTTCATCAAGGAACTCGTCATTTATTTCCTCTTCATTGAGATTGGGTTTCTCAAGTCGCGATAAGTGATCGGTTGCTACGTTTTCAGCTCCCTTCTTATTTTTGATTTCGATATCGAATTCTTGAAGCAGTAAAATCCAGCGTATAAGACACGGTTTGGCATCTTGTTTTGAAAACATATATTTTATTGCAGCGTGATCCGTGAACACAACTATTTTTGAAAGAACAAGGTATGATCGAAACTTGTCGAATGCAAAAACTATGGCAAGTAACTCTTTTTCGGTCACCGTATAGTTTTGTTGTGCGCTGTTCAGAGTTTTGCTAGCGAAGTGGATGGGTCGAAAGTGCTTTTCTTCGCGTTGGCCTAGCACGGCTCCTACGGCAAAATCGCTTGCATCGCACATAAGTTCAAACGGTAGCGACCAATTAGGTGAAACCATAATAGGTGCGTTTGTTAACTTTTCTTTGAGAGTTTCGAATGCCTTGTTGCATTCTTCATCGAAGTTAAAGACTGAGTCTTTTTCGAGAAGTTTCGTCATGGGTCTGGAAATTTTGGAAAAATCTTTTATGAATCGGCGGTAAAATCCGGCATGTCCTAAAAAACTTCTAACGGCTTTGACGTTAGTGGGTGGTGGTAACTTAGCTATCACGTCGATTTTTGCTTTATCGACCTCTAGTCCTTTATGGGAGACTTTGTGTCCTAGCACAATTCCCTCGGTCACCATGAAGTGACACTTTTCCCAGTTTAGAACTAAGTGTGCTTGTTTACATCGAATTAGCATCTGCTCTAGATTATTTAAGCACGAATCGAATGAATCTCCAAACACTGAGAAATCGTCCATGAAGACTTCCATGGAGGTTTCGAGCATATCCTGAAAAATTGCAATCATGCACCTTTGAAAAGTTGTTGGTGCGTTGCAAAGACCAAAAGGCATACGCTTGTAGGCGTAGGTTCCATAAGGGCAAGTGAAAGTGGTCTTTTCCTGATCGGCTGGTTCGATGGGAATTTGAAAATACCCAGAAAATCCATCGAGAAAACAAAAGAACTTGTTTTCGGCTAATCTTTCCAGCATTTGATCCATGAAGGGTAAAGGAAAATGATCCTTTCGGGTGGCGTTGTTCAACTTACGGTAGTCGATACAAACTCGCCATCCTGTTATTGTTCGTGTTGGAACGAGTTCGTTGTCTTCATTTGTCACAACGGTCATTCCTCCTTTTTTTGGCACACAATGCACCGGACTTACCCAAGGACTATCTTCTATGGCATAGATGATACCTGCGTCTAGAAGTTTGATAATCTCTTTTTAACGACTTCTTTCATGTTTGGGTTAAGTCGGCGTTGTCTCTGAATGACTGGTTTGACATCGTCCTCAAGATTGATTTTGTGTTTGCAAAAAGAAGGGCTAATCCCTAGAATATCAGACGTTTTCCAAGCGAATGATTCTTTATGGTTTTTGAGCACTGAATAAGTCGTTCCTTTTCATTTTGTTCGAGTAAAGCTGATATGACTAATGGGAGAAGAGAATTTTCCTCCAGAAATGCATATTCCAGATGTTTTGGAAGAGGTTTCATCTCAAGATCGGTTGGTGGATCTTGGATAGATTTCCTGATTCTGAGTTCATCTTCTGGTGGTAACTCCTCAAAATCGTCTTTGATTTCATCCTCTTGAACATTCTTTGACATGAATTCATCGAATTCTTTGTCGAGCGGTGTTTCGCTTATCTTTTCTGATGTATTTAGGAATGGTTTAGAATCGTCGAGCAGAGCATCGAGTTCATCCTCAGTTATGTCATCGATAACATCCATGCGGAAGCATGTGTCGCCATTCACCTAAGAATGCTGCATAGCTTTATCGATGTGAAAGGTTGCTCTATCTTCTCCAATTCCTAAATTGAGTTCTTTGTTCTTAACTCTTATGATAGCGTCGGCGATATGCAAGAATGGTATTCCTAAGATCAGAGGGACTCTATCATCCTCCTCCATTTGCAGGATAACGAAATCTACAGGGAACACGAATTTTCCAACTTGGACGAGCATATTCTCAGCAACTCCTATAGGGTACTGGTAAGTATGATATGCTAGTCGGATACTCGTCCTTGTGGGTTTTAGAGTTGTTCCAGAAAGTGCAGCGTATAATGAATACGGCATCAGATTTATACTTGCGCCAAGATCGGCCAAGGCAAGATATTCAACTGAATTTTCAAGTTTGCAAGGGATTAGGAAACTTTTGGGGTCTCCAAGCTTTGGTGGGATCTTGTTTTGAAGAATTGCCAAGCATTCCTCAGTTAAGAATGTAGCAGAGATTTGCTTCATCTTACTTTTGTTGTTTACAAGATCTTTCAAAAACTTTCCATAATTAGGCATCCCTGCCAGGACGTCAACTAGGGGTACGTTGATCCTGACTTCTTTGATCATGTCTAAAAACTTGGCATATCGTGCCTTCATTTTTTCTTTGTTCAAGCATTGTGGATATGGAATTTTTGGCTTATAGGCTTTGAGTTGCGGCGTTTCGGGCTGAGTTGGTTTCTTGGGTAGAGGTTCTGCCTCTTTTTCGACTTCTTTTTCCTCGTCTTCACTATCATCAAGGAAGACGGCAGTTTTGGTGTGTGGGTTAGCTGGGTGGGTCATAGGTCTTACCATTGTGTGTGAATATGGCATTCACGTGCTCATTGCGAGCAGTTGGTGGTCAGTAAGGTTTTTTGTTTGAAGGTTTTGGGTTGGTTTGGGTATTGCTAGGCAGCGTACCCGTGGGTCTTGAAGATTGGTGATCAGAAATCCTACCAAACTTTGTTTCAAGGTCTTGAATCGCAGCTTGATGATTCTTTTGTCCTTGTTCGACTTTGGTTTTGAGATTATAGAACTGGTTCTTGACAAAATCATTCATTGTCTTTTGTGATATAACGAATTCTCTCATGGTTTTCTCAAATTCTGATTCGTCTGGTTTCTTTTCTGGTAAACGCGGGATTGGCGAGTTTTCTTCTCTAGGGGTTGAGTTTCGGTTTTCATGACGATCGCGTCAATTACTAGAATTTCTACCATAATAATTTCCTCGATATCCTCCGGATGCATAGTTTGATTCTTCCTCTTTGGGTCCTCCCATAGGTTTATCGTCGCAATCTGATGATGGACGGGGTCATCCACATTTGTTGCATCCATCTCTCATTTATTTCATGTCTCCTCTAATCTCTTTGAATTGTGAATCAATCCTTGTCGTTAAGGCTTCCATTTTCTCCAATAATGGTGATGGATGAATTTTATTCTCCTCTCGGCGAATAGGCAAAAGGTTTTTACGAAGGGGTTTGGTTTTGTTCTCTTTTGACCAGTCGAGTTTAAGAAGAACTCGATCCTTGACCAACTGATGTACTTCATTTGGGGTTTTGTAAAGGAAGATTCCTCCGGCATCTAAAATAGATTGGGTTGGTTCATCTAGTCCGTTCATCTAGTCCGTGGTAAAAGATTTGGAGTATGGTTCCTCGTCCTAAACCATGTCCATGACACTACGGAAGTGATCTTCGTAACGTAGCCAAGGTTTTCGACTAGTGATTCATGATGTTGTTGGGTGAAACCTCGAATTTCTCCCATGAGTCGGTCAAACACAACGGGTGGAAAGAATCAGCTTACAAAAGCTTGTCTTATCTCTTCCCAAGTGGTTATCACACCGGGACTTAGTTCGTTGAACCTCTTGGCTTCTCCCGATAGGGATGATGGAAAAAGTTTTAATTTAATGGCATCCGCGTTGGTGTTGCCACATCGGAACAATCCATATATTTTAACAAATTTGGTGATGTGCTTGTGCAGATCGACCCGTGAGCGTCCGTCAAATTGTCGATCTTTGATCATGGAAAGATGGTGTTCTTTGACAGTGAAGTTGTCTCCAAGGTCAACCGCGACAATAGCGACCTCGGGAGTGGGTGCTACGGCTCGATTATTTCCCCACATGGGTTGGTCGTCGGCCATTGGGAAGGGTAGGTCAATAAATAGGTTGTAGACTACTTCGGCTTCAAAAAGATTCTTGAAAGGTGAATATTTGGTTTTCGGAACTCGGTCTTCAATAAATTGGGTGTAGACTACTTCGGCTTCAAGCAGAACGTGTTAGCATTCAAGGGCAAAACTCGAATAAGATCAAACCCAAATGGATTTAGTAGATTTGAGAAAAGAAAAGAGAAAAGAAAAAAAATTGGTTTTTGTTAGAGGCTTCTGCGCCGGGCGGCAGAGAGTTGCGCCGGGCGGCAAGGAGATCGTCGAGAGGCTGTGTCGGGGCGGCAGAGGACTGCACCGGGCGGCTTCAAGGGTTCTGTGATTTTTTTTAACGTTGGCCCTAGGGAACAATGGGATAACAAGTATCTAAATCGTAAAACACGATCTAATCCCGGCAGGCGGCGCCAAAAAACTTGTTGCGTGCGATTACAGTGTCAGTTATAAAATTTATAACTCAGTATACCAAAGTCTCAAAGCAAAACACATCACGAGCAGTGAACTCGTCCGTAGTTGCAAAATATTGAATGGTAAATCCAAGGATCGTTGCCGGGATTTAGGTTGGTTTCAACTTGATAAAGATTTCGTGATAAAAATTCTTAAGATTGCAAAGGGGATAACAATAATGAAAGTAATTCAATGATAATAAGATGTACTTGGTTGGACTTAGTTCGGGAATCCGATTCGATATGATAGTGGCATAGACTAACAAGTTGATTAAAAAAATTTGAGGTTATCCAATCTATTGTTTTTAAAACTTTTTATCTTCGTCAAGACTCAAAGTGACAAAAATAAGCATTAGACTCAATCAATCAATTCGAGACTAAGGCAACCTCTATGAGTTTGATTAGTGGTTCGTTTCACAAATCATAGACACTGATAATTATGTTCCTAGTTATACCCAGCCGCTTAAGAAATGGTCAATACAAAAGGTAGTCGATCGTAGACAAAAAGGCGACAATTGATTGATTAACAATACCCCTTTCGACCTATGATATTCTCAACAAAAAATAAATGGATCTAAGACTTAGCTTGAAATTGAATTAACATGTCACACTATCATAATCGAATCTTCATACTACAAACTTCATCTAACCAATCACGTAAAGGGATTCCCCACCCAAGCCAACTCATTAAACAAAGACTAATTCTAGAAAAATGCATTCAGAAAATAATGAAAGTCTTACAAAGTATTGCAAAAGCTTAAAGGAAAGTAAACTAGGAAATGACAAACTTGTGAGCTAGAGGGATCCTCCTTCTTGGCTTTCCTAGAGCTTCTTCCTGACTTCCCTAGACTTAGGTGGCTTTGGAGAGGAGTGGTGACTATGAGGACTAGGTTTTAAGTTGGAGAATAGTGAGGTGTGTGTTAAAATGAGGCATTGGGGTCTCCTATTTATACTATAATTTTATGTCGGTTCCAGGGTTTAAAGGGGTGTCCAAAGTCAGTTTAGAGGGTCTAGATCCTTCTTGATTATCCAGGTTCCTTCTAGAGTGAAGTGAAAAATGTGAGCTCCAAGAGCCGGGGGGCAAACACTCTGTCGGGCGGCAAACACTCTAGCCGGGCGGCTGGATCCTCGCTAGTGAAATCTTTTTGTTGAATCTTCCGTTCAAGGCTCTTGTTCGAGTTGTGCTTGTCCGTGGGTCTTCATACTTCACCATATCTTCATTGCAAATTGACCTCAGGGCTTGGAAGCTTGAGTAATTAGATTTCTTCTTCTTTGAGATGCTTCCACACTTGATCCTGACACGGGATTCTTCGTACTTGAGATAATCTAAGCATGTTCGTCTCTCATTTTCTTGTTTTCCTGTATTTGGCTGCAATTACACTAGAAAGCATATTTCGACATAATCGAGTAATAAAACCATAGGTAACTGACCAAATAACTAATATAAAAGTATGAATAACGCTCCTAAAACATACTTGATTTGAGCGTTATCACAAACCATGGAAGACAAATAGGTGCCACGGACTTGGCACGCAATTAATCTTCGCAAGTGCTATTTGTAGGAATTATTGTGTTAAGAATTTCGAAACATTGTATGAAAGTTTAACCTTTTGATGAATGTGAAGCTCCTACTCTTATCTTTTTAGAAAGGGCAATTTTCTAAAGATTGCTATCAGACATAGTTTAACACTGAACGGATCGTTACCTCTGGTTGAACATATGATCACAATTACCCCAAAAGGCTATAAGCCAAAAGGGAAGAGCCGGAGTGCACAGCATCGAAAGGCATTAAATTACCCCAAAAGGCTATAAGCCAAAAGGGAAGACCCGGAGTGCACAACACCAGAAGGCATTAAATTGCCCTAAAAGGCTATAAACCAAAAGGGAAGAGCCAGAGTGCGCAACACCGAAAGGCATTAAATTATCCCAAAAGGCTATAAGCCAAAAGGGAAGAGCTAGAGTGCACAACACCGAAAGGCATTAAATTACCCTACAAGGCTATAAGCCAAAAGGGAAGAGCCAGAGTACACTGCGCTGAAAGGTATTTAAAAAAAACTAAGTCTAAAAAGATTAGCCGAGGCGCACAATGATATAAGACATAATTTTAAGAAGGTTGGCATAAATATTCGAGTATATAAACATTAGAGTACAGAGTAAAATCATGCTAACAACTAGCAACATAAACATACATTTGTTTTAAGATCAAAAGAAGAAAAGCATTATTACAAGATAAACGCCCATATAAGATAACATTATTAATGAGTAACTAAGCTTTGTT